>JBBPLF010000059.1:76698-88734 GCA_038089615.1 Aureoboletus auriporus
TCTTTCCTGTTTCCGTTTGCTTAGCACTTTGGTTCGGAAGCGCTCCGTGGAGACGGGACGTCCTGTACGTGTCATCAGAGGATACAAGCTACGGTCCAAGTACGGACCAAGCGAAGGGTAAGCACGGACCATCTTTCCTATCGACGATATTCAATTTGGTTTGCTTTAGATACCGCTACGACGGTTTGTACGTTGTGAAAAAGGCAAGTAGTGACGATCCGGGAACGATATCACAAGTTGACTGGGTACAGTACTGGCAAGACAAGGGTAAGGGTGGATTCTTGGTGTGCAAATACGCGTTTTTGGTAAGGTTGCTTGTGTTCTCCTTGACCAGTGCTGACGTTCCTCTCTTCCTCTTTTTGCAGCGTTTGTCGGATCAACCGCCTATCCCTGTCAAGTCCATCGACGGAGAGGATGTCAACAACGCGGAAGTGGACGAGGATGAGTCCGACGCTGAAGCTTGAAGGACAGGTCTAGACCGTGACATCGGATATTGTTTCCCTAACAGAATCTTGGTCGGTATTTGAATTGTCACATCTGCATCTGTATTGATTCTATTGTACACATATGATGCGGCGTAGGTGGAATAATTTGGCTTGAACCACTAGCAATCTATCCATCCGGGAGGCTGAGTGTAACTTGCCCTCAAACGGTCTAATTGTACAGTAAGGGTACCATCCTTGGCCAGCCCCTGGACCACGTGTAGGAGGATAAGACCATATTATTAATAAAGCCTTGTTTCTCTTCCAATCCAAGTGACAGGCTGGATGCTTGGCACATCATCACTGATCATGTGCGCGTACAGATCCATCAATGATTGTTTTCGCTTCAGGCTTGATATATCCATATTGGAGATCCATCTACCGAGAATTGTCAAGCGGACTACCATTAAGTTATCGCTACGAATTCTGCGGCGCTGAAAACCTTCTGCCCGTGGTAAGTGTCAATGAGTCTAGTTTCGGGAACTCGTCTCCGGGTAGGTAAGGTCATTGTATTTAGTAGAATGTTGAGCGTCGCTCCATGGTGCTATCGACGTTTGAAGATTTACCGCGACGGGTGCGTTGTTCCGCACTCGTTGCTGTCATTTGCATGCTTACATATGACTTTGCAGTTAGCTACGATACGTCCCAATACAATAACAAAAATTGAACACGATTCCTGAAGTGCGTGGTGATCTGGTGAACTTCCTGATCGATCACCCTCCCAAAGTTGTACACATCGTCAAGAAAATATGGCTAGAGGTAGAATTTTCTGCATCAGACATCCAGCATTGTCCTACTAGATTTGGGGGCCTTGACGACAGATTCCGTTACGGCGCTGGATCCATCCATGTTCACAACACGGATCTTTCCTATCCACTCGACTATTGGAACACTCTCCAGCCGACTTCATAAACGACCAGATCTCAAGCCTCTGGTCAATCGCCTTGTCTATTTTGACGTCGTCGGTCCCCACCTCAGGACATGGTTTGGATGCTTATAACGTACTAGGCTAGAAACCAATGCTACAAAAAAAACGACGCAAGGCTTTCTTATCAATACAACCAAAGAAGAGTCTATGTCATCGTGTGAACTTGTCTAGTTACTAATCGCACAAGTAGGTTCATGCCTCCCTCTGCACCATCCTGCGGGATTCCGAAGGTAGCCTTGTTAATGGCTCGACTCATAGTCGACGGAGAGGATCGCGAGCTGCGCTTCTTCATTGTTCCTATCTGCAATGGACGGGGGATGTACAAGGGGGCCGATTCGATTAGGTCCCCGCTCTGGCACATTTCAATCACTCACCTTGACCATGTCCTAGTCCCTCATCATACTGTCTTGGTCGCCCCGAAACTGGAAGACTACTCGTCCCATTGCTGGCTTGGTGGGATGAGATCTGGGGAGTACCAACTGGGGCCATCACTACCGCCGCATCTATGATACCTTCCCTCAAGATTTTATTTTTTTTGCTGGAAAGTGTTCGATGCACCGTTCCCTGACGAGAAAGGGACCTGACCACTGCAAATAATATCCTTCCGCACACAACAATGGCCTATCCTGCACGCAATCGCTGTCAGCTTCATGTTGGGAAACTGGTACCCTACTGTCTACTCATACAATTCTTCGTAGACTCTTTTCGACAGTACAAATTTTCGGTCCGAAGCGACGTGTTACCGTGGCGACCCTCGGTGTGGAATGTTTGATTTGTGTTGTCTGGGTCGTCGGCTTACGCGGCTGTTGATGACTCCGAGGACACCTGCGATGCACCCTGAAGGTTTTTGCAATTGGCTCGGTAATTGGATTTCAAAAGTTGCTTGTACTCAATGTAAACAACATACAGTGATCAATACATTTACCACTGTGAAGCCATTGTGCACGACAAACAGGAAGTTTTGGTCCATTGCCACATCCTTTAAATTGTCATGTACTTCTCTCATTACAAAACGCTCGAATTCAGCTTACCAAATGAAGTTATAGTTCGTGGCTTCAGGGAATGGTAGAGTATGAAAGTATCGACCCTCTGACCTTGCCAACCACATCCAAGGCATCGTTCATGATGCGTTCAATCGACCCTTCTTCCATGGATCGAAGTTTTGTCCACCTAGGAAGGCTTGACTGTCGCGATCGAAGGCTTTTCCAGATCATTAAAGCTTCGGCCGCACTAGGGCGCTCCTTTGGATTTAGCTTTGTCATCTTCTGGGCAAGCTCTTCCAAAACTTCTAATCCTTTGAATTCCTGCAGAAGCTCGTGGGGGTCCAAAATGCCCAAAAAGAAAACGTACAGCTACGATTTTGGTCCGGTAGACGTAACCAAGGTAATAAACGTCCAGTTTAAATGGATCATATGGTAGCCCAGAGTTTTGTTCGGGTGCTTCTACCCGGCCCTTTTGTCCAGTAACCAGACGTTTGGTTTTCCGTGGATCAAACTCCGTTGATAAGCCAAAATCGATGAAATAATATTTGATCTCGACATCGGAGCGTTTTTGGCTTAACGAAAGATCGCCACCGTCGCGCGCTTGCCAGGGATTCATCGGATGCCAACCATCTTTGAAAAGATTCGAGCCGTCCATCAAGATGTTTTCAGGTGCGCAATCACTAACATTTTTATGGTGATGCTATTCTGCAAATATGAAATGCGCTTACCGATGTGCCACATGTTGATCGTGCATATAGAGGAGACCCTGATGGCGATATTCAGACAAAATGCGTAGGAGAGAGGGAAAGACAACACAAGCCTCTAGTGTTTGGTTCACGAAGTCGATGACTTCTCCGAACGACGTGAAATTTGGTTCATTGAAGGGGCGAAGCACGGGCATGACGATGTATTGGTACTTCGGATCCCGATCGTCATGAAAGATGGCAAGGACAGGGACACAGTGATTCATATTGTCTTTGCAGCATTCTGACGATCCTAGACGCGAAGCGATCTTGACTTCATTAGGATGAGTCGTGAGATCGACCCTCTTGATGAACACGTCCTTTTTGTTTTCGCCTTGGACAGTGGCATCGAGGAGAGTGCCTTTCTAGTGAGCATAACACTAAGTATGGCTGCGTTCAGGAACAGAAAGTGACTTACCCATTGAATTATACTATCCTCAAAGAGTGCATGGATTGGATTAGTCTCAGACCTCCAGGATGCTTGCCAATCGGGATGATACCGTGGGCGAAGGATGTAACCCTTGGCCTGGAAAAAATGGTACCTATCTCTCCAGAATATTTCCTCTTTATACAGGGTCTCGGAATGTGATTTTGGCATGAATGCGGAAGGGAAGTTCCAAACACTCACAGCCCCAAGCTCAAGGGTGATGATAATGATAAAACGATGAGCGAGTACGAGTGCGCTCGCCCACGATGATTGCCACTTGCGGTAACACAGCCACAACTTGGTCAAATTGATACACGCACATGACACGAAGCTCGTTTCGCCGTGACTTGTCCTCGAGGTTGCTGCATGTTCACAGGAATGTTCAGTGTTAAATACGAGACTTCGAAATGACTATTGAACAATACATCTTCAACTCTCGAACTACGAGCTCATCCGTCCTCAGGCCAGTCTTCAAGTTCTTCAAGCCTCAATTGATCAAGGGATCTGAGTCTGATCATGAATACCAATCTATTCTCATTCTACTCCAACATCTTCGGATTCATAATGGGTGGTATCTCGTTGCTCGGCTTTCTCATTACGATTTGCCGGCGTCATCTTCCGAGCAACAAAATCAAGAAATTGGAAACACTCTTACACGAGACAGAAAATATGTTCAGGGAATCCGTAGAAGCAGGCCTTCTAGTACCCGAATTTATAGAAAGAACGGAATACCGTTTAACTATGTAAGTCTCGAGATCTACATCTTCCAGGTACACATTTTACCTGTTTTCCCATAGACTAAAGGAGCACACGTGCTCTTTACGTGCCCGCGCGTATAATGCAACGACGCTGCGCCAAGATTGTATGGAATTATTCTGTGGGACGTCAAAGGCAATCGGCTGTGCGTGTCAATCTATCAAGACCCTCAGAGCTGAAGTTATCGTTCGTGGAGCTGCTCTGTCGTGCTCTTCGTTGTCCTGACCTAGAAACTGTTTATCAGACTTCAAGCGAGGAGAGACGTAGTCGGATGAATTCCGGACAGCGTCCTCATGCTCTCCCCCCCAACCTCATGACCCAGAATCATCCCACTTCAACGCCCCCCGCTACCATGCCTCGTCCCTGCTCGTGCCCCCCTACATTATCAACGTCAGGGAATTTGACATGGAAATCAGCCGTGCGAAATGTGCTTGGCGGGAACGGTAGGTCCTTCCATGTGGCCTACGCCGATGGTACACACCATCCAGACCAGTCATCCCCTTCCTTCAGTGACTGTTCGCGAAATGATTCGGATGTACGGACAGCTGATGTTCAACTCTGAACATAACTTTCCATACATCAGACCATCTCGTACTCGAAGTATGGTCATATTTGCATGGCTGGATCATTTGCCTGATGGCTCATACCAATTTATGCATTCCTTGCATGTGTATTACATTTATCCTGCTCTGTCGTATACTTTGCTTTCCCCACCTTGTGTTGCATTGTGGATGCTATGATCATGCTGTGCCGCTGTTCGAGGAAAACAATGCGTTGTCGGACCAGTTCCCCGGGGGTCATCGAAGCCAAGGATTCAATGGACGCGTTCCCCTTCATGCAGAATCTACCATCGAAGCCATGAGTCATGCGATGACCTATTCCGCTGGTCTCCAGAGTGGATTACCCAAGCCCATCCTCGACCTATACGGATGCGCGGTAATCCGTCGCGACCCGGCATGGTACTCTGAAAAGAGTGGTTTGAAAAGGGTGGTTTGACGCGACACGAGCAACGTATTGGGGAAGACAAGGCGGTCACGAATGCCATGCCATATCTTGCAGGGTCTTTGGATGACCTCGCTATCGAGGCGTACGTTTCTGCACTGATCGTTGAGTCGGACGCTACTTGGAAGAAGTACTATCATGGTGTGTCCATGTTGAAGGGGGACGTTTTGGCTTTTGATGGGGTCCAGGCTAAGCTGCAGGCTATTGTGTCGTTGCTCTACGACATAGTACAAATACTTTTGTGCGTTGTACTATATCGTCCTAGGCCGAGGATCAGACGAATATATGCTTAGTTTGCCACTCTCTTTATGATTACGTAATAGATACCTTCTGGACGATGTCACGAGCTACTTGAACCTCAAGCTTGACCATAAGAAGGGTATTTGGAAGAGTCAGCGCCAATCTTTCTCGCCCACGCATCAACGTCATAGGGGGGGGGCTACAATTTGGACCTATTGTGAACAAGACACGAGTTGAGTTGCTATAGCGATCGAATCGATAATCCTCAAAACAATAACGACTGGTACCACGCTCGAACAGAGTCGAGCCAACAGTGCTTCCAGTTCGCTCCAGAATTTCTCATTAATTACATGCACCCTATTGACTCACTCGGCGTGTGCCGTGGAGGTTACTAGTAGCACTTACTAGTTGCATTTCATTACCAGTGGGCCGCCCAAAAGGGATATAACTTGAACTTAGCCAGGCACTGTGCCCAGTGCCCACGGGCAGACGATGCCGGTGTGCGACCCAGTAAGGGGCGGGGACAGCGGCGCAGTTGAGTGGGAGAAAAGAGGGACGCCAGATATATGGGCCACCCGCGGTGTTCGGAGATGCCAAGAAAATCGGACGAGTCATCACAACGAGGCCCTGCCAACGGCATTCAGTGCACAGCGATTATCACGATCACAGTTCAAGTTGTCGCCAATCAGACCTGTTTATAGTGTCATTTACCACTGGACGGAAAATCATGAGTAGCGCAAGTAAGATGGGATATTGAATCACTTAGATCGATAGCTGTACCAGCGATCCCCGACGCCCTGTCACAAAGAATTTTGATCGAGACATTCCAACCTATCACTGGTACGCATAGCTTCGTAGCTTATACTATATATTGTTAATAATTCAGAGGCTCGGAAATTATATTCTCCGAGTTGGCGCGAAAAAAATTCAATGAAATTGAAACTACGGATCACGCTAAACAGTGTATTTAAACGGTAGGAATAAACTCACAAGTGAGAGGTGGTCCGGGGCCGTCAGCTAATCTCAGCTCTGCAATCAATGAAATCAAACATGATATCTGAAAAAAAAATTCCAACGACTCAAGCGCGAACTTGAGTTGGTTTATGACCGACGTACTGTGATGTACACGCCATGCCAGCGGTCGTCGTTGGGTGGCACACATCCGTGGACCGTGCGTGGTTGGATTCTCCGCATAGCAGGCGAGCGTATAGCCATAGTATAGGTGTTTGACAACATCGACCTGGTGGATATGGGTGGCTTGTATGTCGATGCTGGTGTGTATGCGGACTATGCATAAATTATCAAGAATATTTACATGCTGTGCATGGTAAATATTCAAATATTCACATATAATGCCTTAGCGATTGTGACATGTCAAGACTTCTCCCTGCGACCACGACCGCTGCTGGTTCATTAGCACTCCTCAGTCGAGGTGCGAGTCTTGCATCATCGCCAAGCACCCTCGTGATCCCTACCCATCGTCGATCTCTCCCCCATGGATCCATTCGGACATTTGCGGACCTTTTTCCCACACAGACAATTTGAACCTGCGATTATCATCGCAGATCGCAGAAGCATAGGTGTGTAATGTGCATCATGATGGAGATCATGATGCCACGCCTGTGTCAAAATGCAAGACAGACATGTTGTAAAGATGTCGTTTGGTTCCAACGCTCTACAAGCGAACTGTCAATGACATGACACTCCGACGCAGCATGCAGATTTGGGGTCATTGCTGTCAATCAATTAGTCAATTGGTCACCGCTGGTCACGCACCATTGCAAATACATACGTACTTTCGGTGTTTTTATGTGATCCAAGTTTGATCGTCTTCCAGAGTCACCCCTGCAAATATATACTTCTGAGCAAGTCATCGGTTCCAGGTTTGACGGATCTTGTCAATGGACTGGTTCTTAAGTTGACAGTTGACACAACCTGTCGCAGCGTTCTATCACGATGAGAATCACGATGATTCTTCAGCAAGAGCGCATTTCATGTTCAGAAAGTAGCTGGCATTCTTTTTCGATCTTAGCATGATGAAAGTGTACAATAATAATAAATTTACATACATGTGGCGTTTTTGGAAGCCTGAAAACTCGTGTATCAGCGCCACTTTTGATACATGTACGTGTACATACAAGATCATGCTCAGAATATTCGTTACAGAATACTATTCCTATGAAAGCGTGATCTAGCAGAAACATTCAAAGAAACATTTGTCTACGATAAAGCCTGACATCGTTACCTGCACCAGTCATCCACTACCCACACAATCACCAGGATTGGTACGGTACCAACAAGCTTTACCAACGATTCCAACTTGATCAGTTGCAGTCACTTGTTCTCAATGACAGCTTGTCAATAATCGCCTCCAGGTTTGGGTTCCCGCCGAGTCTTGCTACCTCGGTACGGGCCTGTAATTCTAGTGATACTAGTACGCTGCGAGTATATTCAAACGAATGTGTCTCATCCCTGAGAAACGAGATCACATTAGATTTGAGCACTGGGTTCTTTGACCGTTGATGGAGAACATCTATAAAATTGGTCAACCGACAACAAACTAATCATGTTGAGTCGCATACTTAGTATGTATTTGCTGTCAGGTTTTTCCCTGATGCCATGAACGATCGGGAACGAAAATTTGCCCTCTTCCAGGTCTTCCGCGAAGCCTTTCTGCTCGCTATACTGAATAACAACGAATATTAAGCAAATAGATCTTCAACGACGCAAGATTACCCACCGTGTTGCTCTCCAAATTCATATAGTCGTCACGAATCTGGAACCAGATGCCCAACAAATCAATGAGTGGGACAAAGTCTCTAATGGAAATCCATTATTCATACGAGTCAGAATGCTTTTCGTGATATTCAACGTACACGTCGATGTTGGAGCACTCCATCATTAATCTTATTGCAACCCGTAGCAGTCCTGCAGTCTCTGAGCATGAGATTAGTACAGCTCGCTCCGTTTTATCACTGAGTACTTACTGCCCTTCACCATGTCTACGTACTCTTCTTCGCTGGGACACTGGAGGTAGTCGCGCCAAAATAGTTCTAGACCTTGACCACGATGTAGCGCCAACATTTCATCTAATGATCTCGTTGTCAATGCGTTTCAATATGGCGGAGAGAACAACCCACTGTTTAGGATTTGAATGAAGCGAAGGGAACTCGAGGAACTCCGGCGAGGAAGGCCAAAATGGAGAATATATGGCCTTTCAGCAGGGCAAGCATGCGGAATCTTAAGAACCTCTTGATATGCAAGGAAATAGACGTAGTTTGCGGTGTTGATGGTTTGAGGTACGCCATATACCTTATGCGCAACTAATACCGAGAATTCAGATATCTGTTCGACAATCGTCACATTGGGAGATATTTTGTACCTGGTTTGCCTCTTCTCAACTCTGAGCCATCTTCGATATCGTCGACTCTGCAACAAAGTGAGAACCTGTCAAATAAACTAAAGGAAACCGAGTTACAAGAGACTGGCGTTGTGGAGTAGTTCTACCGTGCGAATAATTGCCTGAAGTTGAGCTGGGTGTATTTGAAGCCATTGATCGAACGCCTCTATGAGTTTGTTGCGAAACCCTTTTCCGGGACAAGACGCCACGTATGTGAAAGGCTCGAGTAATGCCTAGCCCAAGGATAAATCAGATGTCAAGGAGAATCATAAAGACCAACCGTTTCTTGATCTTCACCCCATTGAGGGCAAGGCATTGATAGCGAGGAGAGTATGTTATCGATGTGTGGGTGATTCATGATGATGGTCGTGAGGGGTTCCTGCAGATCCGCACACCTGACCGTGCTATAAAAGCAGACGGAGAGTGTTCGATTCCATAACCCATACCCATTTTTGTGCTAGCATGGTTTGCGGCGGGCCTGTGTTCGGAGTACTTACTATTCTCACAACGCATATTGCACATGTGTGTCAACCGAGTCCATTAATGAGCTTACTATGGCAATAGTGGTTCGCAAAGGTAGCCGACCAGCCCTGCGCCATCAAATGGTGACATAAATTGTAATACAAATACAATGAACACTGCACTGGTAGCTCCACCGCGACTGCGTGACCCTTACTAGAGTATTTGTAATTTCCGAAAATCTTTATCCGGGCGAGTGCGCGCCATGCATTACTAGTAGTACTAGTCTCCACTTGTATAAACCCTTGCGAGAACTTGAGTTGGTCCAAGCTCTAGTGGCGTAAGTACATAAAACCGTTATGTAATAGGTCAGCGCTGCACAACGTTTTTTGCCGTTTTACGTAAAAACACTTTGTTGTGATTATGTAACTCGGAAGTACTGACCGGTAACTGGTTTTTGGAATAGAGCGGAATCATGTAGTACAGAATAGCCGCTGCTCTCGTCGAAGAGCGAATATAATGCCATCCAACTAGGCTTCACTCAGCAATCGGCAAATATTATAATATTCAGGTCCAAATCACTGGCAGCCGAGCTGGCACAGAGCTTTTAGCTCATTAACTTGCGATCAATCTCATCTATCTCGGCTAAGCGTACCGAATAGGTTCCAAAAACCTAACTCGGCTCGAATTTGTGAGGATTCCGAATAAGCTCGAATTTTCACTCCCCTCAGCTGCGAACCACCCACCCAGACTAACACTGTTGGAGCAAAGAATAATTTGCCGATCAGTAGTGTCAGTACCACTATACTTGCTACTGTTCTTTCCCTATTTTTCAACCGACTCTAGCGAAGCTACTACTATTAGCCTAAGTACAGATGCCCATAGACAAAGACGTCAACGTTTGCCGGCAGCATACTAATCGATCGATACAGGATAGGTGATACGGCGGTCAAGTGCGATCTTATACAGTTTTGCACAGGATTATGATTATACTTACTCGCTCAGATTGCACAAACGTGCATAAGTATGATCCCCGTGGCTGGATATAATTTTAAAAGAAGCAAGGCACTGGCAGGTAGGCCACAGGTGATAGGCAATGGAGCTGGAAGCGTCAAGTGATTTACATTTTCGTCAGTGACATAGATTTGGATTGCACTCTATAGTGCATTTGCAGGGATCATGCACCCGGCCTCCGAGTTTCTACCACCTATTCCTTCTCATCTGAGCACCACTTTTTCATGGGTTTGTTGATTGCTGATTTCTCGGAGTGCAAAACGAATCTCATGACAGTACGCTCATTCAACCGTCTTTCGAAAAATATGTCGCTGATCAGTGACGCGACGGGTAAGTAAATTTCCAGCGTGAAAATGGTCCAGATCCATTCTGAACGGAGGTTGCCTGAACATAGCATCGGAATGACTACATTCAGGTGATCTCCGAGTCCGCTGTTCTTCCATAACGTCAAGCTAGGAGGTTTGCGCTTGCTCCGTACTAGTACTTATGATACTCGGAACCCAATCCAGAACTTATTTTTAGCGATGTGATTGATATACTTTTTACAGAGAAGAGTGTGTAGGCGAAGCAAATGACACAAGTACTCTCCACGCTGTCACGAATCGCACTAGAAATCAGAAGCTTGGCTGGTGAAAGACGAGAACTTATCTCTACGAAACAATCCTTCTTTAGGGCATTCGCCAGAACCGACCAATCTACTAGTAGTCATACACCGATACGTTATGGCGGAGGTACTGAAATTCCGGTCCAAAAAAATGCACGCCCTACGGGGTAAGACTTCGCAAGCTGCTTGCCGGTTGCCCCGGTAAGGGTCGAGGGAAAGGGCAGCATTACCACTACAACAGGAATCTCAGGACGGGTTGCCCAGTGTATCATGCAATGTAATGAAGGGGGGTTTAGTTGCCTGTCGATTTAGTATCGGATTTTTGGAAAGCACCTCGGGTGCTGCGGACGAGTGGAGCTATGACATGTTCGCAGCGTGGGGTCTAAGTGATCAAGTAAATAGACCCAGTGAGGAAAAGGGCCTTGCTTTGCCACATTCGAAGGCTGGGGGAGTTAGTGTGGGGCCAAGTATCATTCGCTGCCGGGCATTAGGGCTAGTAGAGTGGGATGGATATTATTGGAGGGGATGACTAGACCGGCGGGCGATATCCAGAATTGCAGTTCTTCCTGTTCTACTTGCCAGGATGTGGTCTAATGCTGCTGCGATGTCGTTGCAAAGGGGGCATGTTGCTCGTTGTTGGTAGTTGGGAATGTTCTGGCCTATAAGGCGCCGGAACGCAAAGAACACATTATTGTACATCCTCCGGTGGAGGAGGGCTTGGATAGGTCCATGGATGCTCTGGGCGAGGAATGTTGCTCCAGATCAGCGGCTGCAATGATCACGTCGTTATGCACGTCAGAGCTCGGAGTACAATCCCTGGTGAATCGGAGTTGTAGGGCGAGTAATGAGGCGTGCCCTGGTAAGGTTGAAATTATTGGGGATGGTGAAAATTGAAACGTTGGGCGTAATTTTCTCTGCAACAGGGCGTGCTGCCACTTCATTTCCTAGAGTGCCAGTATGAGTTAGTGCATTTGAAGCACTAAGTAAGTCCGACGGAG
>JBBPLF010000060.1:5209-66439 GCA_038089615.1 Aureoboletus auriporus
CATCATCTCCATCATCTTCATCAGTGAGAGGGGTATCCCTTGAGGGGGTAGGAGAATGAGATCGTCGACGAGGTTGAACATGGGGACAGTCTGAGTTATGTCTTGTGCATCTCCAAGTGCAATGATGGCAGCAGGGTGCGGAAGAGTTGTCAGATATCATTCGAGGAACGTAGAAATGTGGAAGAGGAACGGGTATTGGGTTGGTAGATGAAGTACTGGTTGTGGGAAAAGAGATAGTAGTGGGAGGGGAATGATGATGCCAGGGACACCATGAGGTGACATGTCCAAGTTGGATATGTCGGCAGTGTCAACAACAATAGTTGGGGCAGTTGGCTATCCAGTGACCTTCTCTTTGGCAGTGGAAACACCGATTCATGGGGTTAGAAGGGGGTCATCATCCTTTAGCTTCTCTCCATGTGGCAAATGATTTGACTCCAGGAGGTAGTAATTGTTGGGAGGTGGTTAGTGGGGTGGATTCCATTTGTTGCCCTTCTGTGGTTACCTCAACAGGTGATACCAATGGGGTAGAAGGAATGTGTTAACGCTGGGCGTCGGAACGTAGCACAGCGAACACTCGAAGTAGTTCGAAGACTTGTTGTGGGCGAAGCAAAGAAGAAGGATGTCTCACTACCCAATGCGCACACTTGGGACTCGTGGATGTGCTAAGTAACAACGCTGGATTGCGTAGAACTAGCTGAGGAATACAGGCGAAGACGAGTAGCTACATATACTAGGCATGAGACTGCGCAATCCTGTGGGCACAGTATGGGCTGTGTGACTGCGCACTGCGTAAGGTGATGTGCGCAGTATAGGCTGTACCTAGAGTGGATAAGGGGACACGAGTCATCATATAAGGAGAATGATGACGAGGAGTAATAGTCCAAATAAGGAAAGGTGACTCAACAAGTAAATGAAGTGTGACTCAACAAGTAAATGAAGCGTGACTCAACAAGTAAACGATCCTAGGAAGGAGAAGAAGACAAGTGCCTAGCGAAGATACTAGGGGAAACGATGAGTCCATAGACATAGGGAAAAGAGGGGTCATAAGGGAAAACTGTAACAGAATGGGAGATGGTGGCGGAAAGACGGGTATAGAAGTGCCAGTTCATTGTTCATTTTGCGCCTGGGCTTCACCCAATTCTCTATGGTAGCGGTCGATCTCTGAGATGGTCTGGGGCATTTGTAATTGATAGAGAATGGTGAGGAGGTTACCCTTGGTTTGTGTTTGTATCTGGTGGAGGGTTCCAGTATAAGAGGTGATGCTTTCATTGGATGATGCGAGGGAGAGGCTGGCAAGACATTGATTTTGTAGAAAAGCACAGTGGAGGTTCCACAATGGCGACTCCATATCTAGGTGGCTCCCAAAGTAGATCGTCATCCAAGGATTGGCAATTTGTCTGGCCATCAGATCCAGGGCTGCAGCTGTGGGGACTTCCTGAGTGCAGAAGGCAGAGAGGGACTTGAATGGGTTTTTCAAGTTTAGTGGTAGGTAGTCCATGTTTTTGCACAAACTGTCGGTCGATGCAGGAGATATCAGCTCTGCTATCAACAAAAGCACAGGTTTTGATGGTTTGTAGAGTATGTGATGGGATGACAATCTGGACAGGGATTTGCATAGATTTCATCAAAGATTGTATATGTACAACATCACATCTAAAGGTAGGGGAGACTTGTGTCGATTGAGTTCCCCGTTTCAAAATCCATTGGGGTAAAAGACACCTTTCAGATGTTTTCTTCTTTGTCATCAATATCCATGAGATTGGGAATTTCTTCCTCCTTGGTGGTTTTCTTGATGGTAGTTTCCTTTTTGGAGAAGTAAGGACATTCCCCACTTACATGCCCAGGTTTCCTGCAATGGAAACAGAGTCCTTTTTCCCTGCAATGTTTGCGTTCTTTGGAGGTGAGCTTAGATATGCGGACAGTGTCAACGTCCATGGCATCTGGGTCTCATGGTTTGGTCTGGGTTCAAAAGAATGAAGGGGTAGTGTAGGTTTGGGTGGTTGTCTTGCTACAGTGTTGTTGGGCAAAAACTTTAGCAATGTCTTTCCTGGTTTGGATTTCTTAGGCCTGTTCGTACCAATTGTTAATGGCTTTGGTATCCTTGGTTGATTCGCTGATTTTCTCAGATAGAGAGACAGGGAGTCCAGCACTGAAAAATGACTTTAGAACATTGTTGTCAGTGATTCCTGAAATAACATCATTATTCTGGAACTTAGCGATGTAGTCAGAGAGATCACCATTGTCAGTCATTCGGTGGGTGGAAAGCCAGGCGATGGCTTTTTCAGCAGTGTCCTTTTTCTTGAAGGATGTCTTGAATTTGGTGTGGAAGTTGGAGAACTTCCCTAGGTCTGGGGTTGTTCCACTTAGGGCTTTTTGATGAAAAGTGGCTGCCCAAGTGGTGGCAGTCCCTTTTGTCATGTAGAATAGAGCAAAGGCAACCCTTTTGGCTTTGGAGTTGTAGACTTTATCATTGATGAGGAGGTAGAATACTACTGTGTCAAGCCATGCCATGGCCTTGGTAGGGTTTCCATCAAAGGATTCAGGTGCTCCAATATGGAGTTCAGTGGGTCTCATAGTGGTGGACATGGATGGTGGTGAAGGTGGGGGTGCAATGAAGGGGTTGGTTCAAGGGGCTACTGGTGTTGGAGATGGAGATGTGGATACTTGTGGAATGGTCAAAGTGGCAGACAAAGTGTGGGCTAAGTTGAGATCTTCCCTTTGTTCCTGTGCAGTAAGAAGGGTGGTGTCAAGGTCTAACTCTTCCTCAAGATCAGTAAGGGAGGGTTCAGGCTCAGGCTCAGAAGTAGATTCTTGAGCTGGGTTTCAGTGGTGACCCCAACAAAGGTCGGACAAGGGGCAACGGTGGGAAATGGTGATAAAAGACTTACAACAATATAGCCTGTTTAGAGCACACTTGACCTTTTGTTACGCTTGACTCAGGTAGAGACAAATGTAGACCTGGTTGAGACAAAGGTTCTTTCAAAGACAAAGGTTCGTCAATGATAGGTTCAAAGGTTCTAGGGTTCTTCCAACAAAAGACGATCATTGGTGGTTTCAAGGGTTTCAAGGGAGCGTCCACTCAGAGTAGGACAAGGACTACAAGGAGAACAAGAGATCCAAAGGATCTGGAGACAATATCAAGGTATGATGCTATTCCAAGTAGGTTAAGCATAAGGTACATTGTTGATATGGTAGGGTTTATATATGAAAGGAATGAGATATTACTAAGCAAATAGAATGCAAAGGAATCTCAAAGAATGTTTAGTAATACACAGTAAGTATTCCAGAAAAGGAAGTGGTGATGTCAAGTGGGCTGTACAGCAAGACATGTGTCCGATAGGAACGCTTCGGAAAGTAATCAAGATAATGAGACATCTGATGGAAACACATAAGAAGGTAAACAGTATGACGAAAGGAAAATTGAATAGGGGTGAATCGTAACAGGCCTCATGGCAAAACATCACTGTCATTGGATCTGGATGCTGGCTAGTACTGTGAGCCAGTTCCATGGTATGGTTGACATTTATTCAATGCCGATCGGACTTGGGTGAGCCATGGGACTCAGGCTGGCATATCTGATAGTTGACATGTGCAATGCATGGATCCACAGTACCATCTGGAACTCACTGCCTCTCAAGTCTCAAGTCAAGTAAGGCTTTTTGTCACTTTCAAATGACAAATGCACTTTCAATGTTTTACAATAGGCTCAGCAACCTCTCAACATGTATCATAATGCCATTCTCTCATAGTATATTATGTGGTGTACATATGTAGATGAAGGTCACAGCATCTTGTAACCAACTAGCACAGTTCTACAATACTAGATTGATTACTATAAATGGGAAGTGTGCAATTGTTATTACAAAACTCCAATTTGAAAGATGTACACATATTGTGCCACATCTTGTTAAAACTGTTACAATTGACATTAACGATGCCTGGACAATTCATTTTTCTTCTTCATCTAACGAACACATCTCCACAGACACTTTCCCTATGATACTTTACTCTCATCCAAAACCACATGGAACCACATTTAACACCTTTACCTTCTACCAGAACCACAGGGAACTTCTTGAAACCCTTCAGAACCACACCTAATACTTTCATCTTCAATCAGAATTACAGGAAACCACTAGGAATCCTTCAGAACCATGTTTACTACTTCACCTTCACCCAGAACCACATGGAACCTTCACGGAACCACACAGAACCACATTTGACACTTGACACTTCCTTTCCTTCACTGTGTTTCTGCTCAGAACCACAAAGGACTACTTCTCCTTCTTGACAATGCCTTCCTGATGCATTGCCTTGTATCCCCTTGACTACTGAACAGCTCTTGTTATGCTTGACTCAGGTAGAGACAAGTGTAGACCTGGTCGAGATGAAGGTTCTTTCAGGGACAAAGATTCGTTGATGATAGGATCAAGGATTTGAGGTTCTTCCAATGATAGAATGATCATTGGTGGTTTCAAGGGATTCAAGGGAGCATCCACTCAGAGTAGGATGAGGACTTCAAGGAGAACAAGGGATCCAAGGGATCAAGAGACAATGACAAGGTATGATGCTATTTCAGGTAGATCCAGCATAAAGTACATCGTGGATATGGTGGGGTTTATATATGAAAGGAGAATGAGATTACTAAGCAGATAGAATGCAAAGGAATCTCAAGGAATGTTTTAGTAATACACAGCAAGGTTTCTGAAAGAAGAAGGAAGGATGTCAAGCGGGCTATACAACAAGACATGTGTCCAATAGGAATGCTTTGAAGGATAATCAGGATGATGGAGTATCCAATGAAAGTGAATAGAAAGGTG
Source organism: Aureoboletus auriporus (assembly GCA_038089615.1). Classification (NCBI taxonomy): domain Eukaryota; kingdom Fungi; phylum Basidiomycota; class Agaricomycetes; order Boletales; family Boletaceae; genus Aureoboletus; species Aureoboletus auriporus. The sequence continues at coordinate 10,030 of JBBPLF010000060.1, forward strand.
AACAGGATGACGAAAGGAAAATGAATTGGGGTGAATCGTAACAGCTTTATACAGCACACACTGCTCACTACTGCCTTATGCAGCACTACTGTGCCCACTGCCTTATGCAGCACACATTGCCTACTACTGCCTTATACAGCACCTAGCCTAGTATAAGTAGCTCTCCCTCTTCACTGGCATTTCCCCAGCCAGTTCTACACACTTGGATGTACTTCTCTCCTTTAGTACCTTCCAATGCAATATCTGGTCTCCCAGAGTACTTGTGTGTGACAACACTCTAAGGTCCTCATCATATCAATGTCAGAGCCATGTATCAAGTCCTCCAGCCAGGTGCTAGATGGAGCATCTTGCATCCTCAGCGTTTGCCTTGTAGACTCGTTCAGTCAACACCCCTGTTGCCAAATCAACAAATCTAACACATCTTAGATCTAAATCTTAGATCTTGGACATTGTTACAAAACTGATCCTTATTATCTACTGGACAATGGACAGGCCTATCATTATAAGACTTGGCACCGATTTTCCTGGTGCATTGGGTGGTCACTACTTTTTTTGATATGTCAGATGGTTACTGTTACAAAGCAAATGGAATGCGAAGGAATCTCAAAGAATGTTTAGTAATACACAGCAAGTGGTCTGAAAGAGGAAATGGTGATGTCAAGCAGGCTGTACAGCAAGACATTTATCCAATAGGAACGCCTCAAGAAGTAATCAGGATGACAAGGCATCCAATGAAGGCATATAGAAAGGTAAGCAGGATAACAAGGCATCCGATGGAGATGCATAGAGAAATGAATTGGGGTGAATCATAACAGTTACTTCATGTCAAGATCTCTTGAACCATAAAAGGTTTGATATTACTAACTGCATGATGATAAATAGTGGCCAGGCCTATGGTTATAAAACATACTGTAGCACTGAATTCCATGATCCATCGAGTGATCACTGCTTTCCTTGGTGCAACGGATGGTTACTTCGTGTTAAGATCTCTCAACCCTATATACTACTAACTGCGTGATGATTAATAGTGGCTGGGCCTACCATTATAAAACTTGGCACTGATTTTCAGCATTTACTGATGTATTCATGTTTAACTACTTAGTTCATTTCAGGAATAAACCCAAAATCACAGATATAAGGGAGAAATGAAGTATGGAAATACTCACACCTCAAGGTGGAAAAGCTGTGGGTAGTAACCAAGAGTGTAAGAGCCTCTGACTAGAGAGTCAAAGGAGTAGTCAGGAGTGTGGTGTGGAACAGCTCAGATGGTAGGTGGCTCCAATGAGAAATCACTGTATAAGACTCTAAAGAAAAGGGAAAGGATGGCCAGAAGGGCCAGCCTTATATACATCTACAGCAGTGGCTGTACCTACAAAATAGGCCATGTGGAGTATAAATATCCACCAATGGTGTAAAGAAAGCTATGGTATCTATAGTAAGAACCAATAGCAATAAAGACTTATGCAGAGTCTATAAAGACATCCAATGGCATAAGTTGCTCTTATCTATGACATCATATAAGATATAAGAAGTCATGATGAATAGCATAAAGGCCTCAATGTCACATGTGATGACATCATGGTCTAGACCCTGTACATAAGTGAATATGTCAACAGGTCTGAGTCTCTGATTATGTACACAAGTGAATGTGTCATGCAATCAGGTAACATGTCATGTGACAGGCCTAGAATCTTGGTTATGTAATAGAAGTGCAGAATGCAAATACCAAGATTCTCAATAGTTCATACTGATCAACATCAAGCCTATTCATCAAGTCTGGGTTCTTATACAGAATTGACTGCACTAATCCTTATTGCATAGTGGGCCTACCATTGTAAGCCAAATAAGGCATTTAAAACCAGCAGGCACTCTTTTTTGGCCTGATGGACACAATTTATGTCACAATGGCCTTAAAAAACATTATCAGGAATCTGGGGAACCAGTGATGTGCTTTCCCTCTTCATAAAGAATCAGTAGAGATATCCCAAATATTCCAAGGAGAGTATGCCCTATCCTCCACTCGCATTGTTTCTCGTGCAGCTGCCCACAAAAGCCGTTGCGCGATACTGATGTCATTCAAATCCACCTCTTTCCACAGGACCGATATTGGGATCTTCGACATGTTTGAATTAGACTCGTGATCATTTTAACCACTGAGCAAGTACCCTCGACACTATTTAGCATCGTAATCAACGCATCGAACATCTTCTGACCTGTCTCGTCGAGTGTGTCCCGAAACTCTGCATCCATCCAGTCTATACTGGAGCACGTTCCGCGCACGCACCGACCGCCTCGAGTATCGCCCATCGGTGTGTGAACACTGTGAAGCGTCGCTCGCCGTTGCTTGGCGCCATACATTGCACAATGGAGAATTATAAAACAGCGTTTCGCTGGTAGCTGTGATATTTGAGAAGAGGTGAGCAAAGGCGATGGGATGGAACGTGTCAATGAGACAACCTTCAATATTGTCCCTTTTGTAAGCGATTATCATGGTGACCAGCCTCGACATGTATTTTGCAACACTGTCGTGGACAATGTCTGCGCCGTGCTCCAGGAGCCGCTGGACTGTTGGGCTCGTTATCGTGTTGTCTACGACGAGGGCATCGACCGGAGCAACGTTCCTTTGCGATAGAGGTGATATCAATGATTTTGAAGAGGGGGTTCAGTGGGGTACTCGAGGGCGATGTTGCTCGTATGTCAAATCTGTCGAACCGAAACAAACTATAGCTTATGCCGCACGCCGTAGAGGTCGTCGTCGGCAATGATATGATACCACTGGCGGTGATTTCAGACAAGCACGCCGACCTAGAAATTGCACTCTCGGATCACTTCCGCCGGTGGTGTCTGGATTTGTCTGCGCCGCCGACATCTGGCATGTCACGATCAGCCCTTCTACTAGGCGAGGGCAACCATAAGGCATGCACCGGTGGGGGCTCGCGCGTGATCCTTGTTGACAGCATGTGGAATTCTACAGGATGTCCTTACATGGCGCATGGGCCGTAATGGGACTATGGTGGGGAGGGAAACGAGTGGCAGCCTGAGGTCTTACTGTACTCTTACTAGCGTCAGAGCCTCTCTGACGGCGAAGGACCTTGCTGTACAGTCGTTGCTATTTGTGCGGCCTTTATTTGTGCGACCTTTCTCTAATTTTTGTCGAATCGGTGATAAGTTTCGAGTTATTTTGCGATTGGCAGACGATTGGTTTGTAAGACCGTGGGAACAAGCAAAAAGTGCTGCCTCTGGCACGGGAGGTGTCCCCCCAGCAATCCCGACGTCCCTCCTGGTGAGATGGTCCTCGTGAATGGCAATCTCAATGGTATCCCTCGTCGCCGGAACCCCCGGCATACACCCCGGATCTGATTTTCTCAACCACATTTAAGATCATCGAAAGTACTACCGTCAGAGGTTTGTTCACCGATATTTCCAGCCACCCTGCTCACACTCTTTCAGAGGGCGAACAGTTCGCCAACGCATTTTTCGACACGAAGGCAAAGATTGCTGTCGCTGAAGTGCTCCAAACTTGCCTCAAGACATGACCCAGCCCTGCCCAAGCAAACTTGGAACTTGGCCGATTTCACGGGTTCGCGTAGGTATATATATATAACCTTTGCAAGGGATTTCGGATTCGTCGCCATTTGTTGACACCTGCGCCTTTAATGCCTGACAGATTGTTCCGCGGTGTTGTTGGTAGTCGCGTCATCATGATACAGCTCCTTCGAGTAATGAAACCCGCCCAGTTCAGGGAGGATATAAAAGCGACCCCAAGCACCTCATAAATGGCCCGGGCATCTCGCTTTAAACCGTGAGTTTCGGCCTCCTCCCATGCGACTCGGAGTCCTTACTTTCCCTGACTTGTACCCACTAGTCCTTGATCGCATTCATTGCTGTTCAATCCCGACACTTTTATTTACTCAAGATCATCCATTACCTCGTACGTATGGAATGGTGTTCAGGCTGTTGTTACGGACATCAAGTACTCATGACAGACATTGCTAGTACAGGATAATGACAACCGTTCTGTCTCCACCATTCATGGATGATCGTCACATCTACGTCCAAAATAGGATGAGAGACTACGTTACTGTCGTGGTCGAAAAGCTTCCGGACGAGTATGGAAATGATGGTGAAAGGCTCAATATTCTGTCCAACAAAAGCAAATTGTTCTACAGGTCCAAAGTGGGACATGAGTTGGATCATACTGGTGGGCGGCGAAGTGTGGAGATCATCAGAAGGACTGGCTTACCAGAAACGATATTGGTATGGGGTGGTCAGGCAGTTTTCATCAACCCAAGACCGCGTGCACATACACCACGGCCACCTGCAGCTGTTACTTCCTAATAGTAGTACTATGAGGATATATATCAGTGCTTGTCGACAATGAACATAGGATGGATACCAAGACAATGATCATAGTAACATGACGATTTCACATCCACAGAAGGGTGTATATCATCCCCCACATAAATACTTTCTAGGTGATGACGAGGTGTTGCTGATTCAAGTTATCAGAGTAGTACGACGACTTCGTCTTGGAGTACGAGTTTGCCACTAAGTGGAAAACTCGCGTTTCAAGTTTCCAGGAAGGTGGAATGGAGACCAGATTCCCAAAGAAGATAATAGAGAAGTCGCGAAGGGTCAACCCAAGATGTGAACTGTTTCCGAGAACAGGAGGATCGTCAGGTTGGAGGAAGGCGCATAGATATTCGCTGTCGTCAACGTTGAATTTCACCAAAAAACAGTCGACGTGATCGAATTTAATCCAAAAGTCATTCATATTAGTAGTATTCACGGATGACCATTACGACGAGATTGCGGTTTGCCCCCTAACCATGGCAGCCCTCAAGTTCAACAAACATTTCCTGAACGGCCCGGGGTGGTACGATTATGGGGTATTCCGCGCACAAACCTCCACCTGTGTTCCATCACCCTGCTGCGATGAACGATGGTATTCCCTGAAACAGTTTCAGAACGTGATTGGATGACAGAACGAAGAAAACGAACGTTGGGTCACGCTTCGCCCTCCCCTGGGTCGAAACAGAAACCATGGTTTGGGAGGCGCGACAACTGCACGACGAGTGTGTCCTTGGGATTGATTGGTCAAGGACGGTGTGATGTGGCTCTTCAGGTACATCCGTGAACGGAAAAGTCAGGTACCTCTCCAAACATCAAGGTATGGTCTGCCGGGCACGGGTGTTCAGGAATGTCAGCTTGTCAGGATAGAAATATAGATTCGCCCAGTAGGGCGCTAGCTCCTATGAATCAAAGGACGATGACAGATGAGCAATGCACCGTCCAAAGTGGAGAACAGCGATGAATTTGCAAAAATGCCGAGATAAAAAGGCAATCGGAGGAGTGCCGTTCCAGTCTCGCCACCACGTCTTCATGCCCGACGAGTACCGTCCCTGTTCCCCCCCGGATCTGAATTACCCAGATGACTAGGTTCAGGGCTAGCCTGTGAAGTTGCATGCAGTCCCAGCGACTAAGAATTTGCCGGGAAGAGGTTACAGTAGGGTGCATTGCCACACAGCGAGCATAGCCAGTCTCGTTCGTGCCGACGAGCGCACAGACGGATGGGTAACAAGGGTTCGTCTTTCCTCGGTGATCTGGTCTGTCTGTTTTGATTTACATACATTTTTGAATTAGACGCGTGATCATTTTAACCACTGAGCGAGTACCCTCGACGCTATTTAGTATCGTAATCAGCGCATCGACCATCTTCTCACCTGTCTCGTCAACTGTATCCCGAAGCTGCGCAATCGCATAACCATATGTGCAGTACGTACCCATCTGCAGTGCGTTGGGGTTGCATCCCAACAGCGTCCCTGCGACGATCCGGACGCCCTCGAACGTGTACCACCGCGCGAACGTGGGCTCGCCCAGCGCGGGGTGCATCACGGGTTGAATGCCCCATAGGTCGGACGTGGCATCGTCGAATGCCGACGGTGTGTCGATAGGGTCATGTGCCTGTGCGCGCCTTGGTGGTGGTCCGTTCGGAGGAAGTCTGGGGAGTCTAGCTGACACGTCATGCATAGCGCTGCGCCTCAAGGCCCCAACGAGCTCAAGCGCTGGCTTAAGCCTTCAAACGCCGCTTCCATCTCTCTCTCTTGAAATCCACGCATTATACTGCTACAGCTCTATGTCCTATCACTCTACAGCTTTATTGAGTATTATGTAACCCCATACACATGACCTTCATCTACTTCTACGTTCTCGCCAGCCCCACATGTCAGACGCTGATATCTACAAGCCAAAACCAAGCACTTCGAAAGTAGGAATGGTTAAATCCAATTCGACAGACAGAGATGCAGACCAGAGTCAGTCGATAAACTTCCGCCATTTCCCACCGGGATAGCTTATACATGGATCTTGTCAGCGCTTCTCAATAAAGTCCTCAGTCCTGCCAAAATGGATCCGTTCGGGCGCAAAGCATGTCTGGAGAGCACACATCGAAAGTTCATAGATCCCATTCTTCATTGAGCCAATGACGTATCCTCCAACACCAACATCTATTGGCTTTGTGGTGATCCTGGCTTAGGCAAGAGTACCGTAGCTCACTCCGTTGCCGAGGAATGCTCTGTTGTCGGCCCGGACCCTCGAGGTCTGTGCGTTGCGTACCTGTTCTTCGACAGGAACGACCCCGCCTCGAGTCATCCTAGCCTCGTTATCCGCACCATCGCCCATCAACTCGCCATCAACAACTCGGATATCCGTATTGTTATCTTGGAAGCCACCAAGAAGAATCCCGATATAGCCACGGAATCCCTTGACATTCAGTTTACAAAGCTTCTACTTGAACCATTGATTGTATGCCGAGGAAGCCTGCGTTCCCCCCTCCTCGTCATTCTAGATGCTCTCGATGAATGTGGAGATGAGAGCTCACGTAGGGTGCTCATGAACCTTTTGGCGAAGTGGTTCACCTCCCTCCCTCCCCCACTCAAATTTTTTATTACCAGTCGTACCGAGCCGGACATCGAAAAGCCATTCATCACGTCTCCAAACATCCATCGCATCGAACTTCTACCATCCCCAGAGGATGTACTCAAATTCTTATACGACCGCATGCCTAGAATCCGTCAGAGCCGACCTTCGACTCGGCTACGAGTTAACTGGCCGGGAAGTCCAACCATGCTTAAACTGTCACGTTATATGGAGGGGGTCTTCATTTTGGCGACAACGGTGGCATCGTTCGTGGAAAATGCTTTTCATCCACAAACGAGCCTTGAGTATCTGCTCATGTCGGACAGTACCAGCAGCATTGAAAGGCTTGGTAGCCTATTTGCTACGGTTCTGGAATCAGCTGGAAACGGGAAGGATCCCCGCTTTGTCGAAGAGTTCCACGCCATTGTCGGCGCTGTCCTTGTTGGACAGGCGCCAATGACCATTCCGGTCATTGATCAATTTCTAGGATTGACGCGTTCATCATCTACCATCCTTTCATCTCTTCGATTCCTCCTTGAATACAGTCAAGATAAACCAATCAGGACTCTTCACGCGTCTGTTACCGACTATCTAACGAATCCGAAACGGTCTGGGAAGAAGCCATGGTTTATTGATATATCGGATCGGCACCGGTTTCTGGCCGGTTGCTGCCTGCGTCTCATGACGGAGAAACTGCGATTCAACATATGCGATCTTGAGACATCTCATTTGTTAAACGATGATGTCCTTGGCCTACGTGAACGTGTTCGGAACTCCATTCCGGATCCTCTTACATACGCTTGTCAACATTTCGCAACTCATCTCCATCTCTCGGACACTGAACCGTCTGAGTTTGGCGAGGCTTCTGGTATCGAATGCTTCATGCGTTTTCGATTACTTATTTGGTTGGAGGCTCTGAGTCTGGTGGGTGAAGACAAGGTGGCTATACCAGTAATGGAAACACTTGAGAAATGGTATCGGGTGAGTCAATCTCTCCCATCATATGTTCTTATAAATTGACGATGAAATAGAGGAGCAACTCGGAGTTGGCTGATCTCGCACATGAGGTCGTCAAATTCATGACGATTTTTCGAGGAATCATTTCTCAGAGCACACCACACCTGTATGTGTCTGCATTGCCAATGTGGCAACAGAGTTCACATATTCGACGCATATACGGCGACAAATTCCGGGAGATAGTTCGAACGACAGGCGGCGGTGTGGATCTGATGCCATCTTTGCAGTGTGTTATGAAGGGGCACACTGACAGGGTCGTGTCAGTCGGGTTCTCACCTGATGGAAAGCGCATCGTCTCCGGGTCTTGGGACAATACAGTGCGAATTTGGGACGCCGAAACAGGGTCTGTCGTAGCTGGGCCCTTCAACGGACACACTAGATCAGTCAATTCAGTCGGGTTCTCACCTGACGGAAAGCGCGTCGTATCCGGGTCGAACGACAAACAGTGCGAATTTGGGACACCGAGACGGGGTCTGTCGTAGCTGGGCCCTTCAACGGACACACTGGATCAATCAATTCAGTCGGATTCTCACCTGACGGAAGGCGCGTCGCCTCCGGGTCTGACGACAAGACAGTGCGAATTTGGGACGCTGAGACAGGGTCTGTCGTAGCTCGGCCCTTCAACGGACACACTGGATCAGTCTTTTCAGTCGGGTTCTCACCTGACGGAAAGCGCGTCGTCTCCGGGTCTAGAGACAAGACAGTGCGAATTTGGGACGCCGAGACGAGGTCTGTCATAGCCGGGCCCTTCAACGGACACACACAATCAGTCTTTTCAGTCGGGTTTTCACCTGATGGAAAGCGTGTCATCTCCGGATCTCTCGACAGTACAGCGCGAATTTGGGACGCCGAGACAGGGTCTGTTATAGCTGGGCCCTTCAACGGACACACTCAATCAGTCTTTTCAGTCGGGTTCTCACCTGATGGAAAGCGCGTCGTCTCTGGGTCTTGGGACAATACAGTACGAATTTGGGACGCCGAGACAGGGTCTGTCGTAGCTGGGCCCTTCAACGGGCACACTGGATCAGTCTTTTCAGTTGAGTTCTCACCTGACGGAAAGCGCGTCGTCTCCGGGTCGATCGACAATACAGTACGGATTTGGGACGCCGAGACTGGGCCTGTTGTAGCTGGGCCCTTCAACGGACATACTAGATCAGTCAATTCAATCGGGTTCTCACCTGACGGAAAGCGTGTCGTCTCCGGGTCTTGGGACAATACAGTGCGAATTTGGGACGCCGAGACAGGGTCTGTCGTAACAGGGCCCTTCAACGGACACACTCAATCAGTCTTTTCAGTCGGCTTCTCACCTGACGGAAAGCGCATCGTCTCCAGGTCTGGTGACCGTACAGTGCGAATTTGGGACGTGGAGACTGGGTCCGTCGTAGCTGGGCCCTTCAGCGGACACACTCGACCAGTCAGATCAGTCGGGTTCTCACCTGACGGAAAGCGCGTCGTCTCTGGGTCGGACGACAGTACAGTGCGAATTTGGGACGCCGAGACAGATTCAAAGCACGTGGTCTCCGAGCCAGCTAGGCTCTTCAAAGCATCCACTTCTTTGGTTAGATCAGTCGAGTTTTCACCTCATGGAAAGCACGCCGTTATCCGCGACTCTCAGGATCTGGCGTCCTTACCACCCGTCTTTGAATACCACAATCCATCTACATGGAAACTTCATGATGATGGCTGGCTTCGAAGTACAAATGGTGCCCTCGTCCTTTGGATACCACACTACTACCCGAGGTCTGGTCTCTGCTTACCTCCAGCAATCACACTTATCCAAGACGGTGTTCCAATGTTACGATTGGATATGGGTTGTTTTGTGCATGGGGAACGATGGACGGAGTGTTTCGATACCATATGCGACTAATTACTATAAATTCGTAATGGGCACACTGTTTATGTGAATGACAGTGCGAGGCCGATCACGATGAATCATAGAGTCGCAGCGTACTGTTCAGACAACATTAAGTTGTTATGCTCAATCCTCGACTTATCCTCTTGTGACCTTGTCTAAGTCGCGTCCAAAGTCCATTGACAGCATTCACAAACATCTGTTTGCCTCTCGCAGTAATTTCTTTGCATTCCGAGAAGCGATGTTCGGTGCGTTTGAAACATGATGCATATGTTTCGGCCTTGGGTTCTCAAAGAGAGTATACGAACATCAACGAAACAGCACTCAAACAGGTCTGTCCATTATCGCCTGCGGAGAGTGTCATGGATCGTGATTTGTGTTGGAAGGCGCCCAAGTCGATGCTGCATAGTCGACGTTACCACCACATCCCGGTACATACGTGAAGTTCGCGTTCTCAATCGCTCACTGTATCGACGGGATTCGTTTTTTATTGTACAGATACACAAATAACGCATGCCACGAAACGTTGGGATACGAGAACTAAACTTGACACGGATTTCATCTCTCTATTGTGCACGGGCACTACCAGTGCCGACCTCCCATTCTACCAGCCGTATTTCTTCCACCCCTTCTTTCGCGCCAGAACACACGGGTTGGGCCACTTCATGTGTTCTTTTGCCGATGCACGCACCGCCGGCACCACCAGCGCCCCGGATTGCCCTTTCTTCCGACTCTTTTGCTTTTCCCTGTTCTTTGTCTTCTTCTGCTCCCTCGTCCTGTCCAACTCGATCCGCAAATACCATTGCGCTCCCAACAGCGCCCTGGCCAAATGACGGTGTCAACCCGAACGAAATGTCGATTTCACTTCCGACCCCACGTCTGTTCCAGACATCGCACGTATGAAGTTTCCGCAAGTTCAAGATGAACCGAGGGATCAACGCATAGGGAAGTATGTCTTGCATCATTCCATATGGTATAGCCTGCCATCCGTAGAATGAAATGATGTTCCCACTACCCAGTATGCTGATAAGCGCATATGCCAGAATGCTGTGCGTGATAAGTCGCTGTCAGCGTACTTGCATGGAAGAAGACATGCAATGAATGACAGGACAAGGACATACACGAAAAAGTAGAGCGTGCCTTCTCTAACGAGAAGAATCATGTAATGGTTGAGGTGGAAACGCTTTGTTACTCTGTACATTTGACGTGCCTCCTTGATGAATTGAACGACAATGAGCAAACACATTGATGCACCGAGAGCCATCTGTAAAGTGTCAGTAACATAGCTCAATATCATCAAAGTAGGCCCATAGTTTTCTGTGCAAAACGAAAAGTCAAGAACTTGAGCGATTTCTACGTTATCGACAGAACAGAATGCCAGTGTGTCCGGTTAGTGCAGTGTACAGGATAAAGGGCGTGTTTTACATACGCATGAGCTCATTTATGGTGATCACCACTACAATACAACCAATTAAATTCGCGATTGTCTCGGCGGCATATAACGCGAGGAGTGTGCCAAGGATAAAGCTGGATCGACCATACAATGCCCACACACGGAGGATCATCGCCACTGCCTCGACCAATGAGATTCATCTTTCTCGAAAGTGAGCATGGAATCTCACAATCTGCAGTAGTATAAAAAACCAAGTGGGCCCAATCATCCAAATTGTTGATTATTGCGCCTTTGAATTGGCCTCGTTGAGAGATTGTCAACACTGCAGACGTGTACTCACAACTGATTTGAAATGTTGTCAACCGCTCAGACATGTCATTGATCAGTGTAAAATGAAGCATGAGCACATACGTCTACCCGGAATTCAAAGTTGAGTATATTTGTCAATATTCAATGGGATACGAAATTACCTTTTCAGGGCCAGGTAAGAATGATGACCCGACTGTCATTCAGCTATGTCAGCCGAACAACTTCAAGTTTCAAGGTTTGAACATACAGATAGCATTAACCCTAGCCAACAAACGAGGGGAATCAATTGATATACATATCACAGCGAGCATTCACCTACATGACATTCAACAGCCCACAATACCGAGCCTGAAAGTTGAAGATTTAGTAGAGGATTGCAAGGATGGTTCGGACTCGTACAAGAAGGAATAGTGTGGACACACGTGTCCAGGGTTTGTTCTGTAGTCATATCAGAATACATCATGATCCCAGATAAGCACTGGGATCCACTGACCCAAATATATTCGATCTGGAAACATTGACGACCAGTCAAGTTCACACAAATAATGCAAATAAAATAGTGCATACTTCATCGGAGAATGTGAGGACTGACTTATAGTGATAAGTTTCTTGCATGACATGAAGCATACTCGGCCATATGTGACACTTACTATAATCATATCCAACAGCAGTGATGATTATGACTAGGAAGAACGATATGGTCAATGAGTGGAGTGCCAACTTGGATCAACGACCATACGTGAGAGGTAATCATTGAACAGAATGCCTGAAACCTCTTGCACAATGGACGCCATGTGGTTGGTAAAAGGAACACACGAAACGGTCACCAAACTCAAGTCACTGTCAGTGGCCAGCTGGCAATCCCCCATCACCAAAAATGTCACCTGTCCTCGGCTGCCTTTGACGTCTTTGACGTCTTTGACAGGCGTCCTCAGACTCAGTCCTGACTCACAGGCAATTTTGTGACAGGGATAAGGATACCAGGAAGTTCCGTTTGACTCGGGGCGATCAGAAACCCGTCGCTTCTTTGACATTTTCCCCCGATCGGCGGCGATCGTTATTGGTGCGGGATGTACAGATCTACATATAACTTATTTGTGGTGCATTTCGACGACATACGCAACCCATTGCCATTGTTTCGTCTATCTTGTCGATATTCTGAATCAAGTCATCCAACGAAACATTTTTGCAATTGAGCCAAGCGACGAACCGGAGCGCTCATCTCGTCCTGTCATACCGAAAAACCCTACCCGGACCACGTGAAAACTCTTGATCAAGCAATCCATGGATAAACAAACAGCCATCGCAGTCAAGTCGACCGTGGTCTGGATCTCCACGTCACCAAACACAGTCGCCGTCGCACGATGTATGCCCAATGTTCGTCCTTAGACTCGATCCTGATTCACAGGCAATTTTATCGACAGGGATAAGGATACCAGGAAGTTCTGTTCGACTCGGGGCGATGACAGGGGGCGGAAGCGGGGTGGCTTGATCATATAGCTTCGTCCAGGGGTGGATGTGCGCAACTACTGTACGTGTTCGTGGTCCCTGTCCACGCGAGGATAGGCACATCGTGGCATACCGCGTCAGGATATGTTCCAGGAGTGGGCCAATCAGGCGGTGTTGCTCGCTATTTATGACAGGGACGGTGACATTGAAAATGCCAAGCAGCGAATAGCCATGTCTTCCACGAGCATCGATTGACGCGGCGAAGCTGAAAACAGCTTCTCGTGCATTCCGTTTAGCCCAGGTCGAAGTACCCACAAGCGCCATGTACTTCTGGTAGGTCCATGCTCGTGTATTCCATATGCCCCCCTGAGACCAAACTTGTTCGAATTGGAAAAGACATCGACAAGGCGCACAATCATGAAAGCTGAACCACAATACCAAGAGAACATGCACCAGCGACTCTTGCAATACGACGCTGGCTTTATCGACAGCATGTGTTCAGTGTTGCTCTATGCTCACCCCAATCCGTGAGAACGCGCGGGATGCTTTTGGCTCGTAGATGGAGATGTGCTCGACCTCCTGTAAGAGGGTTTCATCGTCTCCTCACTTGTGTGATAACATCGCGTATCGGTAGAACTTTTTTCGCTTCTTCCCAAACAAGATCGTCATCAATCGTCATCGATAAGAGAGGCTCGAGAAAGACCGTATCTCTCTCGAATTCTCCAGCCAACTGTGTCCTGTCATACAGCCGACTAGTGGTGGTGTCAGTGAGTACCCGTGGCACTTGGGAAACAGCCATATGGATGACACGCCGAATGTTGGGATTGAGATACTGACCACGGAGCTCTGACATTGAGTTGATCAATATGGGGATGCTCGAGTGACGTTCAGAAAATGACTGACTTCGAAGTTCATCAAGGGATTGATCAAGTTTTAGGAGCATCGTGTCAAAAGCTTCAATGGCTTCGGTATGACACATTGCCTCGTGTAATGCCGCATGCCTCAGCTCATGGCCTCGATAAGACGATGGGTCGAGGTCGACAACCTGCGCACTGTATCACCAGCGTTATCTGCAACAAAAGCACAAAGTATACCTCATCTGCGCCGATGAGCGCGTCCTCCCACGGGCCCAAAAACATTCGTGCTTGGGTTCGCTTCATTAGGGTATCTGTCGGATCTATCGGGTCAAGCAACAATATGGTCGTCAAGTGATCGACGGTTACCTTGGAGTTCCGAGAGTTTATCGCGTCGCTAGAGAAGTGTTCCAACTTTTGTGTGCATCGCTGCTGGTCGGATGCTTAGCAGGCTTTGGCCGCGCGTGACTATGTTAGCACTCACCGAGTTCCCACATCGCTCGCTCGGCGAGGATACTTGTATCCGAGGCGAGTTCGCCCTGCACCTGCCGAAAACAGCCTATTGCCTCTGGGATGCAACCACCCCCCCTCGAGGGAGTCACAAATCGTGCGATAAATTCAAACAATAAATCTGGGAACCTTGAACTTAAGTAACAATTAAATCCGATATCCAGGCATGTTCAAGCATATGTACCTTTGTTACAACGCCAAATACGTCATGCAGTAGAATACACTGCGAGTATTTCGTCATGGTTATTAGTATGCGACGCCTCGTCTCTAATTCTCTCCAGCTGGTTATGTGATACATTTGTTCGCAACCTCTGATGGAAGGGATTGAACAGCCGTGTCTAATCTAAGATGGCAAACTCACCTCTATGATCCACGTGTCGGATCTCGTGTCGTTGCTCGCAGCTGTCTCCAGAAGTATCTGTGCCATTTCAATGACATGACCATCTCATACATGGTTTATTTCCGGCGGTAGGCACAGAGGGTATCGGGACCCTGTTTGGAACAAGCAAGCTGCTTAACGAGGGCATCTACCTCATGCTGAGAGTGAGCAAGCTTGTCGTGGAGTCCTCGAACAGCTTCCTCGAGATTTGCTGCTTTTTCGTCTAAAAGAACACGTATAATCGAAAATCGGTGTAGGATAATCGAATGAGGATGAGAATAAACGCACTCGGAATGGCGTTCTCCGCGCTTAGTGACTCAATGGCTTTGTTCAAACTATCTTCTTTTGTTTGACTATGCTTTCGGCGATGGAGAACTGAATTTGAAGTTCTTGGACGGTTTTTTCGAATATCGGAATAAAGGTGCTGATAGACATGCACACCAAAAACGTATACTCTGCGCAGATGGAGTCGACTGTCTCTTTGATAAGAGTCTTTGCATGTCTGCACCGGATTTCAAATATCTATTGTAGTCAATAAAGTAAGTCATCGAACATGCGGTAGGGAGATGGAAAGAAGTCAAGGAGATCCCGCAAGATAATTGTTAGCGCTTTGTTGAGATGGCCATGTGGTGTAAGATGTCTGGATATTGGATGACGGACCCAATTTACTTGTGCGTGGTAGTATCCCAGAATGAGACTGATGAATCCTTGGAGACCGCGATGAATGCACCGTTGTTTGCGAGGGAGAGGCAACAACCATACTTGGAGTCCGAATGAACGGGCCATTGGCAAAGTGTCTTCCGGGATGACGCGTCGAGTCAATGGATGTTGCTCTCGTAAGACAAGACAAGGAGTCGCCTCTTGCTCCCCCAGGTAAGGGAGGGGCTGGTTGTCGCCTACGCTGACTTTGATTGGAAAGTCTACAATGTAGCGGCATCCTGAGCATCCTGTATCCGAACAGAGTCGGGTCCACGCACCAGTTGTGATGAAATATCCGTCGGGTGAAAACTTGACTGCGGGGTATACAAGTGTTTTAAGGGGCCGAGCCCTCGCTCACCCGTCACGGTTGTGATCGTCGTAGTGTGCTTTGGTCATTGGCATGGTCGATGGATGCGCTGGCCAGCTTAACAGTGGGAGAGCAGTTCTCTCATTGAATCAGCCCTGAGAACCAATAATTTGTAGACAAACTGTCACAACGACAATCCTGCTTCTCCAGTGACCTTGGTACATGGAGGCTGAGCGCTTAGGATCAGTACAGTCTCGGGGTACTGGTGATACTAGCCAAAGACAAGGAGGTCAGCGCTGCGAATGGTATAGACGGACAACAAGATTACCTGGGGCGACTAACCATCGTGTGGATGTATCGGAACACACACCATGTCACGACGAGAATGACACCAGCCTGAGTCCGAGCCAAAGATTCGGGGCCTGTTGGGCCACCATGGTGGTCAAAGCTGTCCTTTGCAGAGCATCATGTCAAGCCAATCACCTTTCAGTGACATTTGATGACGTAACTCAACACCTTTCAAGAGTGTACCGTCTTCTCTCCCACTCCCTCGCATCAGATATCGCTGTAGTTCCCTGTTGTGTCACTCTAGAAACAAGTGGGTTCCTCTGTCCTACATCTCCACCCTGCCATTGATTTTTATCATCACAATGCACCCCACGTTATCTTTATCTACCACTAAGTTCTCAGCCTTGGCGCTATTGCAATCTTCTAAACCACATTGGAGAAGTTGCAATGGTTGAACCTGCTCCGACAGGCTACAGCCAGTCATACAGAACAATGTCGGTCGATTCACTTTTCCCAATTTCCTATAGCTCACCTACATGAAGTCCTCGATCCTTCCAAAATGGATCCATTTGGGCGCAAGCCATATCTCAAGGGCACTCCCCGAATTTTATTGACCCCATACTCCATTGGGCCAACGACTTACCCTCCGGCACCAAGATTTGCTGGATTTCCGGTGATGCAGGCTTAGGGAAGAGTGCCGTAGCAAACTCTGCTGCCGACGAACTTCTTGGACTGTGTGTTGCTACATACCTGTTCTTCGATAGGAACAAACCCACCTCGAGTCATCCGAGTTTTGTTATCCGCACCATCGCACGTTTGGGATGCCGAGACAGGTTCTGTTGTCCTAGTGCGCTTCGAGGGACACACTTCTTGGATCACATCAGTCTGGTTTTCACCTGATGGAAAACACGTCGTCTCAGGGTCGAACGACAACACGGTGCGCCTTTAGGATGCCGAAACAGGCTCTGTCCTCGCTGGGCTCTTTGGGGGATGCACTTCTTGGGTCACATCGGTCGGGTTTTCACCTGATGGAAAGCGCGAACGACAATACGATGTGCATCTGGGATCTCGAGACAGGCACTGTCGTCCCTGGGCCCTTCGAGGGACACCATTTAATTTGGGTCACATCCGAGTCAGTCGGGTTTTCACCTGATGGAAAGCGCGTCTTTGGGTCTTACGACAATACGGTGCGCATTTGGAATGCCGAAACAGGCTCCGTCGTCACTATACCCTTTGAGGGACACACTGATACGGTCACATCAGTCAGGTTTTCACCTGACGGAAAGCGCGTCGTCTTCGGGTCGAACGACAACACGGTGCACATCTGGGATGCACAAATAAGATCCATCCAGCCTGCGTCATTTGACACTCACGATCTCGAGTATCTGACGCCTTCACCACTCGGCGATGATGGCTGGTTGTGGAGTTCTTCTGGCTCCCTCCTAACTTGGATCTCACCCTACTACCCAAAGTATGTTGCCTACCTTCCTCCAGCAACCGTGGTTCTCGGTGTTCAAAATATAGTATTTTGAGCATGGGGAGCGGTGGACAATGTCTTTTGATGGCACACTCTGAATCAGCTAATTGTGACCATCCTGTACTATTACTAGTAGCATTTTATGTCAATGTCTGCGCCTCTGATAATCGAATATTGAACCACAAAGGACCCGAACTAAATAAATGTTTAATAGCACGCACGGGATGAACTTTTCCTCAACAGGGACCATCGATCAACATTGGTTCCAGCTCTCAAGTGGAGAACCTGGGCGAATGTTGCTGCGTGTCGACACTAGTACTGGCAGGAGGAACGATTCTCAACCATAAAGGCAGCTCCAAATCATGGTGTTTCCGTCAAATTAGATTACCCAGTTCGGAGGACTCGACATCGACGAATCAATAGGGACGTTTCAAAGAAGAAAGCCAGACCGATTTGGGGTCGTTTTGGGCGCTGAGATACAACTAAGATAGAAGTGGTTTCGGCGAGCAATGCTAAATCGATACTCCCTGAGAACCAGAAAATCCGGAAACTAGCAAAAGCCTCTTGGCCGCACGACCAACCCGCTGGCCCAGCCCACATATAGGAAAAATACTCGGCTGCGGATCCCTAAAACAATAATCCTCTGAAGACCCCACTCACGAACCCCTACGAGGACGACTACGACTGCTACGTGACATCCAGCATCCACCTCCGACAGTACGAATGAACAAACATGAGATTAGCCATTGACCGCAGAAGCAAAATCAAAAAGGGAACCAAGCAACACGGATAAAATTGACAAAACATGGCGACCCCTCCTCGAAAAATACAGTTTAAGGACATTTTTCCTCGACCGGACTACTGTGTCTGTTTTCCGCCATGAGTAGAACTAGACTCGTCAGTTGCTACCAATCACTTGTCCAAAAAAAATTCGATTCTCCGAGTCTCGATTTCGGCATTGTGCGGCAAACATTCTGAGTTTAAAGTTTTACTGCAGCATCTTTGTTCTCCGCTCATCGTCGTCGGTCGGCCCGGGGCAAAAGCCCTATTGAAGGACGGGGTCAGGGATGAGTACTGAGTCTCGTTCCCATGTGCATGAAGGCCCTAAGCCACAATGTTGTCCATGACGAAGACGACTCTCGAGTCCCATCGTCCCTCGCTGCCGGCAGCCGGCAACGTGTCACCATCGCGCACAACTCCCCACTCAATTCGATTTCTTTCGGTGGAACTGCCAAGTGCCACTCACACTCCAACCAATTTCGACGTGGCAAGCGATCATACATTTTCTTTGCACATGAGCCCAGGATCTAGTGATAAACGTATTGCCACTGGTACGTGCATGGTTGACTGGGGATGTTGGTTTCCTGACCCACCCGGGTGTCACCTTGGCTCACCCACTATACCATTGTTGTACACGAGTCATGAACGGTGATCAATTTAGTACAACGGTGATTCTCTGCACAACTTCCGCAACTTGAATTCCCCACGTTGACCGAACTTGATATTTATAGGTGTTATTGATGGAGGACACTCTGGATTCTCGCCGCCCGCTGAATTCTGAACAGACCGATGTGAACTACTCAAACTTGAAGGTCCCGCAGGTAACCTGGAATGATACCTCACCTTTCAATAGCACTCAAGGATGAGCAACTTGTGATCAGCCAGAGGGGTTTTCGCTTGCTGTTTTGTCGAATAATATCAATCATCAATTGCCACGGTTATCACGGAACTGAACTGCCATTACTTACATACTGAGTTGGCCGCCCAGGAATCACTTACTAGTAGGAGATTTGACTGGTTGTAAAACGCGCAATCGAAACCAACGGTTGATGAAGCTAAGGACGGGTTGGTTTCGTTCATGTTATTGCACATAATCACTAATGATGGTTACCAGTGAGAGCTAAGCGCTAATGGCCCACAAATAACTCCCGAACAGAGGGCCGAGCAAGGTTTCTGCCGACGCTAGTCGGTTCCCCAAGAGGAGGCTAGCCCGCCTTCGATAACGTCAACTTGCTTCTATCTACTGCCAACGTGGGGAAGTTGCGGAACTTTTGCAAAGGATATCGATCACCGGCGTTGCTTCTTTACCAACATTGAATTCCCGTGCAGCGCGCATAAGACGCTGAAACGCCGGTCCAGGATGGAAAAAGGGCTCTCACACGCTGCACACGTTGCAACCCGAACCATTTGTTTCCTGCATCCGCCTTCTGCCCACCGAGGTATTCTCCATGTCTTATACACCTGAGAAGACCCACACAGAAGCTTCCGCCTGTAAAATTATGCTTGAGCCGCAAGTCGAAAAAGTTCACGATGATGCACCCCTCACATTCACTCCCGAAGTCGAGAAACGACTTTGGCGTAAACTCGATTTGCGGTTGATGCCGATTTTAAGTGCGATGTATCTTCTTGCATTCATGGACAGAGGTACGTCGCACAGGTTCGCCTGTATGGATCACAAGTTGTGTATTGAAATCGACATTACTGTGCAGGGAATATCGGTACGCGTGCTGGTTCGTTGGGTGTACTTTGTTTACTCATTTTATCAAGGAAACGCGAAACTTGACGGCCTCGTGAGCCAGCTCCACCTCACTGGGGACAGATACAACATTGCCATCGTGGGTCATACCTTCCTGTGCAGATGATCATTATTAATCTAGATTTCAATGCAGACCATGTTTTTCATTGCACGTACGCGCCCTTTTCCTTGAGTTTGCACTTCAACTTTTTCTTTAGTCATATTGTTTGCTTGAATGCCCCGCCAAGTGAGTATTATATTGTCGGGATCACTGGCTAAGCCTTATACCGTTGTTTAGCCTGATCTTGAAAGCCATTCGTCCATCAAGGTAAGCTAGCTAAAGGGTAATGCATGCGAATTGTCTGATGTATGAGTGGTGTAAGATGGCTTCCGGGCATCATGGTAAGTTGGACACCTTGACGTTGAGTTCTGGTTAATGATAACATTCAGGTGTCGTGGGGCATTGTCGTGTACGTAGCTTGAATAGAGCTCGATGAGCGCATTACTTACTCCAAATACAGGACGCTGATGGGTCTCGTGAAGACGTAATGGATGTTAATTGTTACCCTGTCTCGAGTTGACAAATGTGATCTGCAGATACCCTCAATTGGTTGGTGTACGCTTTTGTCTTGGCATCACCGAGGCTGGGATGTTTCCTGGCGTTGCATACTAGTGCGTTGTGAACCACCGTTCCATTCGTGAATTGACCTGGGTACCATAGCCTTACATTATGGTACCCGAGGCACATGCTTCAATACCGTATTGGCCTCTTTTTTGGAGCAGCCACGATAGCAGGTGAGGAACACGGGCGTAGCTTTCTTCCCCCCTAATTTCAAACCTGAATTTAGGTGCCTTTTCTGGTCTTCTTGCTTTTGGATTAGGGCACATGGGCGGAGTGGAACATTTGGAGGGTTGGTCGTGGATATTCGTGAGTGTAGTACGTCCAAGTGTCGCGGTTATTTAACCACTTCAATAGATTGTCGAGGGACTGCTGACTATAATTGTTGGATTTATTGCCTTTTTCTGTAAGTTAAGAGCTTCGGGTTATCATCAAGAAGTCGATATTGATGCCTTTTATCAGTGATCGTCGATTCGCCATCCGCCGCAACTTTTCTGACGTCTGAAGAGCGTGCGTATCTTGTATGGAGAAAACGTGTGTTATCCCAGTCTTGATGCAGTGCACGGACTGACACGTTCCAGAATATGACAATTTGACAGTCGGAGAGGAAGAAAAATTTGCTATGTGTCATGTCATGGCTGCCTTCACCGATTGGCAGGTCTATCTGCACATACTCGTTGTCATGTCTATAACTGCTCCGGGTGCGATACTGTTCTACTTCTCGTAGCTGACAATGAGAGGCTTACCATTCTGGCGTAGTGTATGGCATCACCTTTTTCCTTCCGTAAGTTATTTCACCGTTACTTTCCTCTCTTGATCTTCATGTATGCCTTTTCCTCGCGCATAGAACGATCATCGATAGGTTTGTGACCACGATTCTGCATCACTGATTCACTAGTGACCTCATGTTGGATCACAGCTTCGGTTACACCACAGCTATAACCCAACTTCTTACCGTCCCTCCATACATCGCTGCCAGTAGGTTTTCCCGGAAAATTATGTATACTTGACAACCTATACACCTATCTAGCAATCGTCCTTTTGATCTGGTCCCATTACTCGGACAAATTCAGGATCCGTTCGGCGTCCATCTACGCTGGCTACTTCTTGCTTCTCATTGGGTATTCCATCATCATGTCGAATGCTTCAAATGGCGTTAAGTACTTTGGGATTTTCTTTATCGTCGTCGGAGGTTACGCTCCAGTTCCTGGTGTCGTTGCATGGTATGTGTCGATTATCCTGGCTCTAATCCTCGACACCGGCCGAATCGTTTTGAATAGGTTGGGGAACAACCTCGTTGGTCATTACAAACGTGCTGTAGGTATGGGCTTGCAGATCGGTATCGGGAACTTTGGTGGTGCCATTGCGGCGAACATTTATCTATCGCAGGATGCGCCTCGATACATCCTTGGAAGTAAGACATCATCTCCCCTTCCTGGTTGTCGAAGGCTAATGGTGCGTAGACAGCCTGGAGTTAATGTTCGTCGGTATTGGAATGGTCGTCGTACCTATTTTGGTATTGTCGTACAGGCGCATCAATCACGCAAGGGATGAAGCGCTGAAACAGCGCATTGAGCGAGGGGAGGAGCTCCATTTGACGACGCAGGAAGTGAGAGCTCTGGGCGATCGTGCACCTGATTTCAGGTACACATTATGATTTTGGGAATGGGAGGCCTGGCAAGTGAAGTTGCCTTGTATTCGAGAATATTCTTTGTTTTGTCTCACTAGATACCATGTACATCCAACTGCGGTCCCATGTCTATTTAGAATATTTCTGACTCTGACGGAAGATTTACTTTGGCACATCGTAGTCAGTATACCGACCGAAATGATAGTCGGATCCCGCCTATGCAGAACCTTGACCTTGACCCAATGATGGTATCTGGAAGTTGGATGAAACTGGAGATATGCCACCAAACGTACACCTTGAACTAAACTTTCGGCACGTTCTGAACCCACATCTCGATGGTGCCCTTCGCTCGAATAACCATGATCGAAAGAGTAGTACGCACTGACCGGGGATGAGTGGATTGTTCGATCACTCACTATTCGCTTGCTACATATGATTGGGATACATGTTAGAACAGTTATTAGAACGGAGAACAATGCAACACGCGTCATTAAAAACATATACGATAACTTGTATACCGCCCGCTCGTTTCACTGGGACGTGTAATTTTGACCACTTGACCACGCCGAAGGCCATAATACCGGGCGACGGGGTCTGCCAACTGGATGCGAGGTAGTTGTGTTTCTTTCAGTCGGCTGAACGACGACCACTTCAGCATACATATTTCGGACAAGAAGTAGAACATACTATTTTAGAAGTAATTCTTTCTTTTGTTCTGGGTTAAGAACCTCATGCCGAGGTACTAGCGTGTGATGGGTGATGTTGACCAATAAATCAGCTTCGGAGAATTCTTCGAGCCGGTATTGCTGAGACATCGCTGCTATGACCTAGAGAGATCGTGAAGTCAAGGTCAAAGTTGACGCCCTGAGATGAGGGTCGCAAAACTCGCTTTACGTGCCGATGGCGTCATGTTTCCTGGAAAGATGATGATTCCCCTCTGGATAGACTTCTCCTCCAGGATACCAAGCAGTCTTACGGATAGGTGAGTGATTGAAAAGAATGTCATGTAGTGGTGCGCACTTTCGCATCGTTTTAACACCAACACTCCTTTCGTCAGAAAAGAAGATAAATATCTGGTCCGCAGGATTGCTCCGCGAATTCGTAAAGAAATTGAGCTGATTTCGACTGTCGGTATAGTTAGATCGTTCAGAATCTTAGCTTGGAACGGTCACGCACTCTACGCTACCGCCACTGTTTGCGTAGTGTGCTCTAAAGCTAGTGAGGTCCATGTTGATTTCTTCGTCAGAGACTTGGTATTCCTAGTGCATCAATTCGGTGAGAATTCTGCATGGCACGGGGTTATGAAGTCAACAGACTCTGTCCTTGACGAGCTCGTGTATCGTCCTATTGACCTTCCACAGTTTTGCAGTCTCGTCCTCGGCCATGGTGATCGATGTGGAAGTTGTGTTCAAACTCAGCTACCAGGTGGTCTACCACCTTGCATGGCACCACTACTACCACCCACAGCGACCACAAATGGCGTCATTCCGACACCTTCGACGATACCCCTTTCCAATACGCTAATGGTATGTTTTATCGCTACTTGTGAAATGGGCGCGTTTTAAATCGCCACGGCTTTGTTAGGCCAAGTTCAAGCCCGCCAAAATCTTCAACGGCGCTGTAGAGCCCGCACCACCTCCAACGCCAGGGGGCAACCCGAGAGTGAACGCTGGCCCACGACACATCACCGCAATCACCTTTGATGACAGAGGTGATCAAGTCTTGACAGCATCTGAAGATGAGACATTTCGCTTGTATAGCTGTAAGACCGGCAAGCAAGTTATCCTCGTTGCGAGCCGCATTGCAGTACACCGTTGACCCGAGTGGCAAACAGACACCTAAAAACACTGTATTCAAAAAAGTATGGGGTGGATCTCCCTCGTTTCACGCACAAGAATACGACTGTCGTCCACGCCTCCACCAAGGAAGACGACACCATACGATATCACTCCCTACACGACAACAAGTATTTGCAGTATTTCAAGGGTCATAAACAACGCGTCATATCACTCGAAGTGTCGCCCGTGGATGACGGATTCATGTCTGGTTCGATGGACAGGACGGTCCGTCTCTGGGACCTTCGTGTACCTACCTGTCGCGGGTTACTGAACCTCCCCGCCGCCCCAGTGATTGCATACGACATGTCTGGGATTGTCTTTGCAGTAGCGGTCAATCAGTATTCGCGAATTCTCTTATACGATCAAGCAAACTACGACAAGGCACCCTTCCTCACCATCACGCTCGAGGATCCGACGTTGGCCCTCATTAGCTACCCTCCTCGACCAATCTACATGACATCCCTTGCATTCTCTTCGAATGGAAAGTACATTTTGGTCGGCTGCTCAGGCGACGCTCACTATGTCGTCGATGCGTTTGAAGGCCATCTCATCGCCAAATTAGAAGGGCGCATTGGCCTCGAACGTCGGTGTATGAACGCACCTCAAAGTATAGATCCTGTCAGAGGAAACAGTGGGGAGGAGGTCTCGTGGACACCCGATAGCAAATACATCATAAGCGGGAGCCTTGACGGGCGGATAGCAGTTTGGGATGTGCAGAACCTGCCCTCACGGACGGGTCAAGTTGATCTCAAGATTCCGCCGTTGCGTCTTCAGCCTCTGGCAAGCCTGGATGGACACCCAAGCCCTTCCAGATGCGTACGTTTTAATCCACGACAGGCGATGATGGTTAGTGCTGGTGCAGAATTGGTGTGTTTGATGTTACTACTCCGCCCACCCATGGTTCTCATCATCCTCAGGCCTTTTGGTTACCAGACCAGTCAGTGGACAACGAAGAGTTGGCCAAGGAGCTCCTCCGGAAAAAGTAGTGGTTTCGACTACCTTTCGAAGCACCGTCATCATCAGAATATACTCAGTTGGTGTAAAGATAGTAATATTTTGTTTGCATCCAGCCTTCAGAGAAATCGGATCATGTATACAGTGGGAATTAGGACCAGCGATAGATGATAAAACGTTTAAATGGGAGTTTAAGTTGTAGTCAGTTTCGCAAGTGAGATCTGGTTCATGGCGACGTTGGTAGAAAAGTAAGCGTTCTTTAGGAAAACATCTCCGACCTGGATTTTTGATGAGCAAGGACCGTCATCGTGAACGATGAAACAAACACTACTCACCAACCACTCAGTGGCAGCTCCGATCTGTTGGGGTTGGATGCCAGCGGTGCAAGCGCCTGAAGGGTCGTTAGAATTGACAGGCAGAACCGCAAGATCTCTGGGATCGATCGCGAACGACGCGTTGCCAAACGAAAGCGCAAGGCTCGCTTGTGTGGTGCAAGGAATCGTGCATTGTTGCCCGTCGCACTTGCCGCCGAGGCTCTGCATCACTTGTTGTGTGTCCGAGAGAGGGGCAAGGATAAGGGTGGTACCAGTGTCAAGGATGGCGGTGCGCCCGGTAAGATCGGTACTTGTACCATTGACGGCGATGGCGTCCATCGCACCCTCCCAAAATCCCTGCGTGTTGACGTTGGGGATGGTAACGAGGGTATTCGTGACAAACTTGGTAGTGTCAAGCCCACCAAAAGTGACTTCGCCATCATTGAGCTGATCGGCAAGACGCGGGATCTTGAAGGAGGTTATCGGAGCCTGGATGAGCTTATTTGCCGCGAGTGATTCGACTGGCGTAAGAACTCCTTCCTGGGACAATTTCTATACGAGCGAAGATGTGAGTTGTGGGGATGCAGACACAGCAGGATGAACTCACCGACTGAGCGAGACCCATCAGGCCATCGAAAGGTGTGGTGTCCGAGGCGAACTGGACCGATTCCTCGATCGCAACGCCGAATGTATGGTTCATTAATGCTAAGCCTGCAATATTGACATTGTCCTGGCAGAGTAGCCCTCGGACTGCCCCTGACCCATACGCAACTTCAAATTGTTGGGCACTCTGCACGAACGAGCTGGAGCTTTGTGTACCAAGGGTGGAATGGTTGCCCTGGAATGATGTCAACTACCAATCGTTTACTGGCGAACACCCGTCAACTTACGCAGCCTCCTTGCTGAGATTGACAATTCTCGCTAGCAACCCCTACGAACTGGACTTAGCTCAAGTTCTAGGATGTCAGATAATGTGACTTGCAAAAATCGGCGCTACCCGAGTCCATAAGCAGTCGGAAATTCTGTGGAGGTGTCCCAATCTGTATGGTAGCGAGGTATCCAACGTCATCGGCTCTAGTATAAATCATTAAACCTCGGGCTCACTTGAAAATGGGGGCACGACTTACTCGATATTCAATCCAAGAGAATTATTGGCAGTAGGTGGTTTTGCAGCCGTCACACCACCATCCATTGACGCTTTGATGTCGAGCGGGGAGACGTCGGTGCTATTCCCGGTACCTGTGGTGGTATTACCCATAACGGTTGTACCATTACCCCCACTCGCACCATGGTGCACTGTGGCGGCAGCAGCTAAGCCGGTCCTGTAATGTTTTCTGCTAATAAGCTTGGAGCTCCGACTCTCTACAGGTGCTCCAGAGCGCGACCCAGGCCCACTTTCCAGCAGATACAATCTCTCGTGCAACTTAGAGCGGAGAACATGCTCCGAGGGCTCCTCACGCCCTGTCATACGGGCTAGACGCCTGGAACCACGATTGATGTGTTGCTGCAAGAGCTAGAGATCATAGATAATCAAATAGATTGGGGTCACAAAGGACGAGATGTAATGAAAACTCACAGCTTGGGAGTGAAGGTTTGTGTCACGTGGAGCGTGAAGACGCTTGAGGGGCATGGTAATCATCCCAGTGTTACTTTGGAGCTGATGCCGTGCATGAGCCGGAATGGTGTTTGCCGGCGCGAAATTCAGAATGCATGATAGGAGGAGCAAAGCGAGTGACAATGGTTTCATGACCGGTAAAGACGGGGAGCAAGAGGGAGTGCGAAATTATTAATGAGGTCTGAAGGTCGACCAGCGACAAGAGCTTTGGAGAAAAGAAATTGAGTGAAAAGTCGACTGGCGACTGTAAAGAAAACGCAGTCGTAAAGGATAAAGACGGTACGATTGTGCCCTTACGAAGAGGAGGAACGGTGAGAACGCAAAAACGGAGAGTCATATTGTCTTATATGCTGCAAAGCGCAATTGTGGATCCTGTTTCTAATTACATAAGATAATGGAAGCGGAGTAATCGCGTACGTTACCCGGTCGACATAATTTTAAAAAGCGGGGATGAACAAGGCGCCTCCTTTGACGCTGAATTAAAAGTTTCTACGTTCGGTAACTTCAGTACAGTGGACGACGTTGCGTGGTAACAAAACGATTTGGTATTATACCACAAATTTTCGTATTTCACATTTGGTTGTGATGGAGGGGCTCGAGATTGGAAATACATTTAACTGCAGTATTTGTTAGGGATGATCCCCAACCAACTAGGACGTACCTTAGTGGTAAAGATGATTAGCCGAGAAAGACTACAACTTTGCTGACGTTTTTTGGAGATGTGGCAGGATATGTTCACGTGCATCCAACCGGACAGCCTCCAAACAGTCCTTGTAAAGGACCGTTTTTATCGCACCCCACACACCTTTCTTGGGCAGAACCGAAACCTCTTTGGCGAGTTTCGTCGCCTCCTTTAATACAATTTCAGTCCCGATTTCGAAACTTGTCCCGCTGCAGTTGGCAACACGGTCGACGAAACCTGCTGCGTGAGCTTCAGCTGGTGTAAAGCGGTGTCCTTCGAGAGCAATACGTCGTCGAAGAGAAGGATCGGACACTTTGGCACTGAGGATGGCAGCAAGCGAGAGCGGCCAAGGTGCGCCAAAATGTACCTGAAAGAATGGCCGCATGAGCTGAACCGGCCGTCGAGGCAGAATTGATAACAAGAGCGGACAGGAGGTAAACGATACCTCGTTCATGCATAACCATGCCCGCTTTCTGGTACCGTCAGTCGTAACACGGTAGTCGCAGCTGAGAGCGAGGATGAAACCACCGGCGAAGCAGTGGCCATTTATGGCTGCAATTGTTGGGACTGAATACGTTGAGAACATCTGTATATACCCAGAAGCGTAAAGGACACACTAGGAAATGTCAGGAGACGCGCATAGAGTGGGTTTGCGGTATCTGGGGTTGGGATAGAGTTAGTATGATGAGAAGAGAGCGAGGGCACCTGTGCAAACCAGTGAAGAAACTAGGATCGTCCTTTATACTCTCATACAAAAAGCCATTACTGAAGAACTTGTCTTGATTACGCTTTCCAACGATAATAAGAGCGCCTTCTCCGGCGTTAGATTTTAGTGCAGGATGTGCGATAGCGGTAAGCCTGTTGGTTGCCCAGTGTTTCTCAACCATGTCCAGTGCAGGTCGGAAGGCGTCGTCGATCAAACGTGCGGTGAGCCTCGAGTCCTCTCCATTGTGCAACTCGATTATCCACAAGCCATCCTGAGCTGCAAAAAGCTGTCATTCATGCGCATTGTGTACAAAGAAACCCGCACGATAGGAGACGGTGAGGAGCGGTTCAGATGCCGGTAGAGAGAGAGGGAAGGAAGCCATAAGCTCCGGGGTCGGGTGTATCGGACGAAGATATCTACCCGGTCATGTGACCGTTTACCTGCCCTGAGTCGAATAGGACGTGGCTTTACTTGTGACTTGGTTTAGTTCTTTGCAAAAATGCGTTTTGTTACGCACGTCCTTGCCTTTGTGGCCTTTGTCGTTCTGGCCGTCTCTGCCTGTACGCACTCATTTCTTTGTATCATAATGTTCTGACAATGTTTTCAGCGCCGGTCGAGTCGATAGAACCGGAAATCCTTATTGAAGCATCGTTTCTGGAGCAGAACCCCTTTGGTCGTATGTCTTTGCAAAGTGTCCGTCCTGGTCTTTTCTGACGCGTTTTTGTAGATGTAGTCAACGGGGAACGTAACCAAATTTTCCTTTTCGTCGAAAACAAGAGCGAACAGAATCTAACGCTCACCACGGTCGGGGGTTCTTTCCATCATCCCGTTAGCGATGTCCTAGTGAAGAATGTCGGTCCATCCCCTGTCCTCATTTCACCCCTAACCGACCATCCTTGTCCAGACAACTTCGCTCTCATATGGTTTACTGTTGTTGGAAAAGGCCAAGCTCAAAATACCTTACTCGTTCTACTCCGAGTGAGTTGTCCCTTTCTATTGTGTCCCTTGAGGAATAATCTGGTTTGCTGCAGGTTCAAGGTATGCACATTATTTATCCTGTAACTGTCCTTCCAACATGGAATCTAGCCAGGAGACCTCCGTTTTCACATCTGGTTGGAGCATTCTGCAAATGTACGTTTCACTCAAAACTTGCCATACGTCTTCAATTGACTCTTCTTCAGGATCTCACATACCGTGTTACTGCATTTGACTCTGTGGTGACCATCGTCGAACCTGAGGGTTCTTGGTTTGACTATAAGCTGTCAGTCTTCGTTCAATCGCAAAGTTTTCTGCTCATTAATTCTCTTCGTGCCCAGCATTTCGACGTACTTAATCGTCCTTGCATTCCTTGGTGGGAGTTCTTATTTCATTTACCTCACCTACGTCCCCGCCTTGAAAACCAAAAAAACCAAGCGCGTTCGGTCGACAACAGCCAGCGCACCAGCCAGTTCGGTCACAGTCACCTCCAGTGGAGCTAGATACGAGGAAGAGTGGATCCCTGAACATCACCTCAAGAAACCCAAGGCCAGGAAGCCCTCCGCCGTTAGTAGCGGGGAGGAACCCAGCGGTGCCGAGACGAGCGGGACTGAGAGCAAGCGACGCAGGGGCAAGAAATAAAATACTCTAGTTCCGTTATTGAGTTGACCAATCTAAATGGATAATAATCTTTGCGCCGTTGAATGGACGCGTAGTCTACGACTTCCGAGGACCAACGTGATGCAAAAATGCAGTCATTGGTGGGCAACATCGTTGGATATGCAGAAAACATCATCTCGTTTAATCAAACATCGATTTTCTTGTACCCCTTAACCTACCATAGATGCTCGTCAATTCCAAACTACGCCGCTGAGGACGACGTACTCTATTTTCAAGAAGCATTTGAGCGTACTTTTCCGACAGCCAGTGGCAATTTTCAAGGGAGTTGACACCCTCGTGCCGCTGGCATTTCACGAGCTCGTCCCGCACCAAGCGAGCTTCCATAGCTTTGACCCATGACTCGCGGATGAGATCCTCGCGTTCTTGGAGTTTCGCTAGCGTCCCGTCGACGTGTCATGCAGAGGCAGAATAACGATGGAATATACATTAGATACAAGGACGGATTGTGGGAAGGAGCACTGACCTCGGATGAGTTCAGCTCTGTCGTCGGACATGTCGTAGGTGGTTGACTGCAGCCGGAAATCGGAAAGCGCTGAACGACTCCATGTTTTGTTTTGTTTGGTCAAGTACATGTTCGCAACCTCGATGCTAATGAGATCTCGGGGACCACTAGCTCGGGGATTGTATCCTAGACTGCGTACGAGTGTGCTGCTGGAGTACACGACGATGTAGTCCTCAAATCTCCATTCTTCAACTGGCTCATGGTATAATACCAACATCCCCGGTACACCGACGTGACCTTGGGAGAGACGCATCGATGTTCCGTGTGGATGGAACCCACTCTGATACACGACAAAGGACACGCTTGTCAATACATTCCTCGCATGCCATCCAACACCAACTTGGCACATACCCGGAGACCACTGGCAGACCCATCACTCCGCCATATTCCGTCCACCGCCCGCCGTGCGCTTCAACTGTCGCATCTGTTCGACATGCAACCGCCCCTCCCTTTTATCCTTTAGACATTCCCGGCAACAGTAGGTGAAGGTGCATATCATGCTGCAGAGAACGAGCCAAAGAGTCACGCCAAACAAAAGGGGCATGACCTGCTCCATGATGCTCCGCACGACTTCTTCCTCGTTGATCAACAGTCCCATTTTTTTTGGCTGTTTCATGGTGGATGCTAGTCATCATCGTCACGCGTTGATCATCGTGGTGTGCTCACCTTGGACTGTGGCAAGACGGGAGTGGCGAGCGCGGTGATAAAACTCACGGTGTCGTGGCACCTAGGCGATGCCGCATCATGGCATCCATCACCTAGCCGTTAGAAGGGTCTAGATCTGATCGCCTCGAGTACATTCTATAGGTTTCATCTCATTCTCACATATATTAGCCTACGGTATGCCGATACTCACACGTCGACAAGTGCAACAGGTCCGTCATTTGTAATTCGTAAATTCATTCATATGATGATGGTACAGGGTAGTACTAACCAGCGGCATAGAGAAAGCTAAAAATCCTTGCAGATGAACTGTCGAGGTCGTCCATAGACTGTTTGACCCTCCCAAAATGTGAAATCGCCTCCGGCACAAGGGTCACGCCAATGCAATGTGGCTGATAATATCGCCAGCGACATCACACGTGGCACAAGGTCCGATCGCATTTTGCAACTTGTCATTCGTGTGAGCCATCATTGCTCCATTCAAGAGTCTGCTTCTGACTGGGAAGAGAAAAAATAGAAATGATCTCGGATGTCACCTTGGTTCGTGCGACGGGATACTTTTTTTTTCTAATCCGATATGTGCAGAATCGGAAACCATGGTCCTTGTATGAACACGGGATGCACTTGTCCAGATGACTCGGATGTTCTCAGGCAAGTGAGGACAATGTCACGACGTGCTATCATCATCAATTGCCTGAGAACATCGGTAAGCAATAACCGCGCACGGGAACGACAACCAAGGTCCCAAAAACAGCCTCGCCTTGCCATGTCGTCCAAATCCTCACGCTTTTCACCACCATCCTGTGGCATTTACCGCGGAATCGAAGCCCCAAACGGCACGCTTGATTGGTTCGTCGGCACCGCTGTCCTCTGGACGGATCTTGATGGCCGTATGGCACGACTGAGAAACCAAGTGTCGGATTCGTTCACGCTCGGCATCGCCACCACTTCTTGGGAAATGCTACCCGCGGGGATGGGAACAAAGAGATCCAAGCACATCGTTTGCACGGTCTTGGCGAGAGCGGGGTGAACGACATATAGATACAGAATTACCCTTGTCGTCGACTTGCATGGAACTCTCTGTGGGGGCGGGGTTTTAGTGGCTCCTCGGAGAATCTCCCGACCTAGGCATCTAGTATCGTGAAAGAAAAAAGAAACATCGTATTGCGGTGTCGGGCAAAAAAGTTGGACACGTTCATCTGGCCTGACATAAAAAGTGAACAAAGAACGACAACACGGTTACCCATTCCCTCCATGCTGACGCATGAGTTCTACCTCCCTGATTTGTTTTCAGTGTGTCCTTTGCAAAAGGGCAACATCTTTTCGGGTGACTACAAGGCTATCGGCGCTGAATCCAAAGCTTGGACCAATGGGTACAACGCACTGACAGAACGACACCAGACCGTTTTCAACAGGACCAACAACGAGTTGTTATCCGCGAGAGCTTTCCCCTACACTTCCAAGGAGAGATTCAGAACATGCTGCGATTGCCTCGACCTT
The DNA here is from genome assembly GCA_038089615.1 of Aureoboletus auriporus. NCBI lineage: Eukaryota > Fungi > Basidiomycota > Agaricomycetes > Boletales > Boletaceae > Aureoboletus > Aureoboletus auriporus. The sequence continues at coordinate 42,676 of JBBPLF010000060.1, forward strand.
CTCTGGATGATTGACGAAATCAGCGACGATCAGGACGGCGCTGGCGCATGAAAAACAGGAGCCATCTTTCTTAATTGCTTGAAAAACGCGGCGTACGAGGACGACTCACCGCTCGCTCAGCTCACAAAAGAGTGCGCAAGACGTGTTTTGCTTCCTCGGACGATTGCTCGAAGGCTTCCGTAGCTTCCGAAAACGGTTCTATGAGAAGCTGCGGCCACGTTCGGCCAAGCGATTCATCCAGCACATCCAAGACTACATCGACGCGTTCGTATGGGAAGCACAGCTTCGCGAAAATGGCGCTATTCTCGACTTCGTATCGTACCCCGCTCTATGGCGACACAATAGCGCAAACCACATTTCGTTTGATTTCGTCGCGTTTGGACTCGACCTCGACTTGCCTGACGAGTTGTTTGACGATCCCGGGTTTTTAAATGTGTACTATTCTGCGGGTGACGTTATTTGGTGGTCCAATGTGTGTGCCTTGCTTGATATGGAGTATCATGATGATCGTCATATATTGAGTCATTCAGGACGTGTATTCGTTCAAGATGGAGCACAATAAGGAACATGGTGGCAGCAATGTCGTGACAATATTGATGCACGAGCGGTGAATGGATCTACAGACAGCAGCCAACTTTGTTGGGGAAGAATGCGAGAAGCTGATGGAGGCCTACTTTGACGAACGCAAGAATATGAAGTCGTGGGGAAAGGAACTGGATGCCGACCTAGAACGCTACTTTGACGGGCTGGGACAATGGGTAATTGCAAATATGGAGTGGTCCTTCGAAACGAAGAGGTATTTTGGGGAAGCGTTCGAAGAAGTGCGGAAGACGCGCCTTGTGAAGTTGTAGGAATTCGTATTCACTCGAGCCGAGTATTTTTGTGGGTCGTAGCACACTTGCGTTTCTAGTACTAATACATACATTCAACTTCCTGCTGCATTGGCTCCAAGGAGTAGAGAAGTGTCGATATTGAACGCAATAGATCTACTGCGGGGTACTCAAATCTTGGAGAGAGCATCATGCATGCTAGACAACATCGAACCGCCGCAATATAAGCTCAGTTAGCAGCAGTCGTGGACGATCTTACCATCACCAAAGTTCCCATCCCATTCATCGTCCTTCACAGAGCACCGGGCGGCTGCGAAAGGGTAGGAAAATAGCGTGTTACAATAAAAACAGGCAACTACTGCCTTGTGCGATGACGAGTAAAACATACGATATTGCTTGAGGATGTAGAGGGAACAATTATTGCACTTGATGGCAGATGTGAAATGGATGAATGAAAATCAAACAGGTCATGGATGAGGAGACGATGGGTGAGCTGATTTTGCGTTGTACATGACCACGACGGAACACCATAATAACAACCAAAGGAGGGGGACTGTGGATGCGCTGCAGACAGATGGATGAAGAATATGATGGTGTGGGGGAGTAACCGGCGCAAAGGAGTGGTCTACAAGAGTGAAATAGATAAGCTGTGGTAATCTGGGCTACAGTTCGTCTGGAACACTGATAGAAAAATATGGATGATGAAGGGCATCGCGGACAGTTATCCGTTGGGCGGGATCAAAAGCGAGCAATCGCCGCACGAGATCCAAAAAATGCTTGTTGATCTGGTCACTGGGTGGTATGACCTCCTGCAACAAACGGAGATTGAGCGAAAAATAATGGGAAGCGTAAGCGAAGGATTTACCACGAGTGACTTGGTTGCACGAACATCCTTCTTACTTTGCCGCGAAGCTTTGGGTTTGGGCCAGTCAAGCCGTGGCCCGTCCTTGAAAAATTCAGGCTTCGAGCGCGCCCCTGCGCGCGCAAAACGATCAGGCATCTTTCCCATGACGGCTTCCATCATGGCAAGGTGTTCGAGATTATCATGCGTTTGATAAAGTGCAACGCCGGTATAGAATTCGACAAGAATGCATCCCAATGAGTAAGCATCACATGGGTATGACCACCCCAAGCCTGGATGACAAAGCAACGTAAACAGAATGGATGAAACCTGAACCAAAAAAACGAACCGAGGATGATTTCGGGTGCTCGATAGTGACGAGTGGAGACGACGGTTGAGTGATACTCTTCTTCAAAAGTCGCAGAACCAAAATCTATAAGGTGAATGTCGGTGGATTGGAGTATCCGTTTTGTCCGTGGTGGAGCGCTCCGCTGTAAATGGAAATCGCGTCACGCTAATTTGAAAGTGATAGATACGGGCGCCACATACCTTTCCAGGCACGGGCACAACGGCAAGCCTGTAGTCGTTGTGCACAAGTAAAATATTTTCCGGTTTGAGATCTGTGTGAATTAGGTGGAGGTCATGCAGGACTAGAAGAGATGGGGTGAGATGGAGGAGGATGGAAGAAAGAAAGGACAGACAAGCAACACTTCCAAGCAATTGCCTGGCGAAAGATTGAATGTGGTTACGGGGGAAGGGGGCAAATTCGTTTTCCTTCAAAAAATCATATACACACATGCCCAGCAATTCGGAAACGAGACAGATATGGTTTCGGTGGTCAAACCAGTGAAGTAGATGGATGCATTTACTGCAAGAAAATGAAAAATGTGAGGATTCTGCAAGTGGCATATCAAGAAGGAGACTGACTGGACATTTGCGGGGTCTCTCTCCTTTAATTTCTGGAGGACACGTATTTCGATCTTGCTAGCGTCACGGTACTTTGGGATGGCACGGATGATCTTGATCGCGACTCGGTTCTGTGTTTGAATGTCGACAGCTTCTACGACTTTGCCGAAGGTTCCCTGACCGAGAAGGCGAACCGTGCGATCTGAAACGGGGAGGGGTCGGAACGGGTGACTATTGCGCGAGCAAAGGGGACATACAACGATTATAAATAATGTCGTCAGGGACAATAATGTAATGGCCCTCTTTGTCATCACAAGGAACGACGGTGGTGGATGGCTGGAGGAGCATTGGTGGAGAAAGGGAGAGAGGAGGAAAAGAAGGACGTACGTCTGTGGTGGGGGGGAGGGCAGGAGGGACCTTCTTGACGATGGTCCCACGGGGGTCATCGGGCTGCTCTCGCTTCCTCTTCTTTGGCGCTGGTGCCACCAAGACAGCGGAGGATGAGCTGGCAGAGAGGGCCTGGGCCTCTGCGGCGGCACGGGCCCTTGTGCGGATTGGGACGGAGTAGGGAGGGGGCTGGTAGGATGAGGAGAAGGCGTTGGTGTGTGTTGTAGCAGGCGATATGGTGGAGGGGGGTGGGGTGTCTTCAATGACGATTACCTCGCGGACACGGCCCTCGTTGTCGACCTCCTGGACTTCGCTGTAGCTGACGGTGTACTGGTGGGGGCGCTTGCGTTTGCGGGAGAGAAGGGGCGGGGTGGGCATGATTGTGGGATTTGCGCGAGACTGGTTGAGCGATGGGGGATGATACTGGTCAAGGAGGGGAGGGAGGGGCTGGCGATGGATGACCGCCTGCATTGTTTGAGGTGAAGATGGTGGTAGGACGGGGAAGGGAGGGATTGAAAGCCAGCTGCTGAGCAGGCCAACTCAACTTGACCGGACGCACTGACACAGGATAAGTGCTGCCTGTTGTCGTCTGTTTGCACTATTGATTTTTGCACCGGATCCTGACCACATTTGGAAATACGCTGTATTTCGCCATGAAGCGTGACCACGAGTTGTAGCTACTCGCTGTCCTCGACGACGGCCATCGACACCATGCGCGGTCTCCCTTTTCCCACCGTCCCCGGCATCGCGGCCAACATCCCGATTGACCCTGCGCTCGCACCACTGCCCCCTGCCGAACTCGGCACAAATTTACCCCCCCACCAGGTAAGAACGCGTCGGACTCGGACCCGCGCCCCGTCGCTCACAATCCAACCCCAGCCACAGCACGCCCTCTACGACCAGGGGCCACAGGGTGATCCGTTCGCGCCCCAGCAACCCGCGCCGTATCTGCCGATCCCGGAATCCGACTGGCCACGCATCCCGAAATCCCAGCGCCGACGCCGAAAACCGAGACGCGAGGAGGAGTGCGGCTTTTGCCAGGGCAACGACACAAAGAACAGGCATGCCGAACCCGAAGTCATGGTCTCTTGTCAGGAGTGCGGCCGTAGCGGTGCGTCTCACTCGTACCACGCCTCGTGGTCACATTTATCATCCGCCGTTCCCAGGCCATCCTAGCTGCATGGAACTCGCAAAGGTTGCCGACGTCGTGAGATCATACCCCTGGAGATGTATCGAGTGCAAAATCTGCGAGATTTGCCAAGAAAAGGGCGACGATGTACGTCCCTCTGTCCTCCTTATCCGCCGTCGTTCATACCCCAACAGGCCCGGATACTCTTTTGTGACTTTTGTGATCGAGGTACATCCAATCTGGTGCACTTGCCCCGGTTCATTCACCCTCCTTTCCTAGGCTGGCATATGGACTGTCTCCAACCTCCTCTCGACGAAGAGCCTCCAGGCCAATGGCACTGTCCTCTCTGCCCTCCCTTCGACATGCTCCCGCTCCCCCCTGACCCCACTCACGCACCCCATGTCGCTTTCCCCTCCCAAGGTCCCGACCCAGATGCCCAGACAACAACTGACCCTTTGGGTGTGGACCACGACATCCAGGTGGACGATTCATCCACTGACCAGTCCTCCGATTCCGACTCTGACTCGGACGATACTGCGAACGCACCTGCGGCACTTCTTCAGTCAGTCAAAAAGAAGAGACCCGCCAGGCGCCCAACAGGGACGCACACGCCGCGTCCCGCCAAACGCATGCGCATCAAGGTCCGCTCTCCTGCCCCACCCTTGGTCGTCCGCTTGCGCCTCCCTCCCAAGGGCAAAGGCAAGGAACGCGAGGACGATTCGGATCACAACATCTTTGAGGACCTTTTACCTCCAGCAGAAAGAGACATGTCAAAGACGACAATTGACAGCTTCGACAGGTCCAGATTTGAGAAGAGCAGGCTTTCTGCAGAGGTGTGTAGTCGACATATGTCCACTCTGCAATTATTGTTCACACAATTCCTCCTAGGAGAAATTGTATCCGGTTATGGCTCTGCCACCTTCGGCCGAAAACCCAGATACACCGATAGCCGGTCCATCTTCGCGTCCCCTTCGCTCCACCACCCTACATCAATTGTCCATACCCCACTCATTGCCACCTACATCTCCTGTGCCTTCCACCCCAAATTTTATCCCACTCACTCCAGGGCCCTTTTCTCAAACACCGAACACCCCAACCGTTCCCGACGGACAGTCCACACTGCGCATACGGACCATCCGTTTCGGGCCCTACGATATTCATCCCTGGTACGATGCTCCCTTCCCCGAAGAGTATGCAAATATACCAGACGGCCGTCTGTGGATATGCGAGTTTTGTTTAAAGTATATGCGAAGCCGCTTTGCATTCGGTCGACATCGAGTGAGCTCTTATGTGGATGTGTAGTCTATATTTGTAACTGACCGGCAATCGTAGCTGAAATGTAAAGCGCGTCATCCACCCGGTGACGAAATCTACCGCGATGGTTCAGTTTCTATTTTCGAAGTGGACGGTCGCAAGAACAAAATATACTGCCAAAATCTTTGCCTCCTTTCCAAAATGTTCCTTGACCATAAATCTCTTTTCTATGATGTCGAACCATTTCTTTTTTATGTCATGTCCGAGGTTGACGACATCGGCACTCACTTTGTCGGGTACTTCAGCAAAGAGAAATGCTCACCCAAACAATACAACGTCAGTTGTATTATGACACTTCCTGTACGACAACGGCAAGGCTGGGGAAATTACCTCATCGATTTCAGTATGTTTCAATCCCGATGGTGATCGCCGGTTATTAACCACGCGTTTGCTCAGGTTATCTGTTGTCGAAAAAGGAGCAACGTGCCGGCTCGCCTGAAAAGCCGCTCTCAGGACTGGGCGCTCTTGGCTACAAGAACTATTGGACCCTTGCGCTCATGCGGTATCTCATCTCAGCCCCCCAGAAACCGACGCTTGAAGGTCTGCTTATTTTCCTTTCGCTCAGGTGTTGACTCTCCCTCACACCAGGTGCCATGCGTACCATCAAACAGATATCAGTAGAGCCACGTCTCTAACCATCGAGGATATTTTTACGACCCTCGTGCAACAAGACATGATCACATTGGGCACCGCCCCAAACCCTGTGCGTCCATCACCAGGGCACTCCATCAAGTTCCCACGTGGTCGCAAAAATGGTATCGCGCGGAAGCACCTGCAGCGGCCCAATCCGCAAAAGCAAACGGAGGTGGGAGGAAATAAATCCAACGGGCTGTTCGTCGCACCCACCCACTATGACATTTCTTGGGATCAAGAAAAGGTGGAACGCTGGTTGGAGACATGGGAAAAGAAGGGTTACCTGAAACTCAGACCCGAGAAGTTGAAATGGACCCCATTCGTGTTGTCCCGCACCAAAGCAGGTGTGGAGCTACTTCAAACCGAATCAGGTTTGGGTTTCGGTGCCCTAGCCCACTCCGGTACCCCTCAGAGTCCATTGGAAGGGACCCCTATGTTGGACATCGGCAATCGTTCCAAGTCTTTGGTTTCTATACAAGACTCGTCAAATGAGCAAGTGGTGATTGCTCAAGATGCGAGTGAGGTGATTGCCGCCCGCCTTTTTGATGACGTGCTCCCCGAGCAAGCAGCTACACCAAAGACGCGACTGGACAGCACGCTCAGGGACTCTAGCCTCGATTCCTATGCAAACTCCACCGGGACAGGGTCCGTTCCAGATGGCGACTCTGGACTACAGGGCGAACCAAGTGACTCGTTGTTCGACGGTACTGGCGGCATCGTGCAGAGTGAGGACGTCACTCCTACTGTGCTAACCAAGCGTCGCCGTGGCCGTCCCCTTAGAATGCCCTCTGTACCGCAGACCTTTTCCACAGATGGACCGACATTGCCTTCCAGTGTAACCCCTCCCCGGAAACGCAGGAAACTTGATTCGCCACCCCCTGTTCTTGCTTGTGGTGACCGGCATGATGATCATGTGGATCAAGCTGTCGACCATCACCCCTTGGTGGTCAATGGAGATGGTCATGCCACGAATGGCATCCGTCGGGGTTCCATACCACGTTCATTGGATGCTGGTCTTGCCATCGGAACTGAGGAGGGACAAAAGGAGCCAGAAAAGAAAGATGTCCTAACTGATCACTTCCCACCGCCGGAATGCACTGAGGTTAAATCTGAAGATCTGGGGACACCTCTCACTGGTTTGACGAGCCGGCACAGTGTTCCGAGCGATGATACCGTGTTCGTGGCAGAAGGTATCAATGGATCCGCCGTTCGCAGCAAGATTTCAGGGGAAGGGGAAGGCGTTTCGCAGTTGCCAGGGTCAGGAGGTACAGGGATTGGTCCCACGCAAACTGCTACTGCCTTGCCCGTGATCGAGGACGATTCGGACTTGGATGCTGAGGGAGAGCCGGACGATGAGATCTGAATTATGAATTCAACTTTACATAGTATTTGTATCCATACAATTAATTCTTTCGGATTAGTTACGATTACATAAGCGATACGAACCGGAGCGCCTCTATGGTTGTTTGTTTGGTTGCAGCGCCGCAAGCGAGCCACGCAAAGCGCAAGCGGTTCGCGTCCGGTTCATCGTGGTTCAACAAGAGAGTCAAGCTGACCATGGACAACTCTCAGCCCCATAGGTAACCATCTCTCACATCATCCCCCACCACATCCCGCCATCGCTCATATTTTTATTCATCACGCAGTGATCCAGGCATCGCCTTTGGCCACCTGCAACGTGATCCCAATGTCAGCAACGTTTCGGTGAGGACGTGCTCGATTCTTGGTTTCCAGGCAGACTCATCAATGTCATTGTTTCAGAGTCTTGACCGAGCGCTAGGATCTCATATCAACCCTACGCTCGCACGGCAGACTTTTCATGATGCGGCATATAGGCTGCCAGATTCGCCACCGACCATTCATGACTCGACGAATAGCAATGGGACACGGCCCACTCAGCCTGTCGCTGGACCTTCACGGTCTCCGATACATGACTTTACCGTCCACGATGGTCAACCAGCCAATGCCTTGAAACGCAAGCAAACGGACGGCGTTAGCGTCGCATCGAACAACCAGCTTGGAAAAAGACGACGCGAAATCGAGGATGCGACGGAATTGGACACGGATTCTGTGCATGGGTCAAAACATTGGACCGAGGAAGAAAAGACCAAGTTGTTCACGTGGCTCATGGATCCGAGCGAAGACGAACACTGGAATTCGCTTCGCTCTGCAAAGAACTCGTGTTTCCGAGAGGTATGTGGTTGGTGTGGGTCAGTCATGGCGTGGCGTGTGTGTGTTGACCGTCCGTTTGTAGTGTGCGTTGGAGGTGTTTGGGGGGAAGAAGACGTATCAAGCGCTCAAGGGGTGTTATGAACGCAATTTTAATCTGTTCAAGCAGATTTATACCTTTGAGGTATATCATGCGCCATCGGGGAACGGACCACAAAGTATGGTCGTTGAAGGGGATAGGCTACGAGAATATGAACGTCGTCTTCAGCTGGCACGCAAGGCTGGTAGCGATGTTGGAAATCTGAATGCGAGGACCGTAGACCATTGGCATCGGAGCGGGTGGTACACTTTATTTTACCGCAGGTGGGTCTGGGCATTCGACCACCAGACAACTAAACACTCCTTACAGATGGAACGGCGACCCGGCCATCTCTCGCTCCACCCCTCGCCACAATGCAAATGGCGCCTCCGGGACTGTAGCAAACGCAGCCAACAACGATGATGACGACGACGAGCATTCTCTAGACATGCACGTATCCGATCCTCCACGCTCTGTACCACCCCCATCCGCTCGTACGCCACCCTACTCTCAGCCTCTAAATTCCCTGCCCTCTGTTAGCTTGGACCACCCTGTGTTGGAAGCCGCACCGAGAGGCTCGCCTGCGCGGCCCATGGTCCCAGGACAACCACGCTTCGCGTCGCCTCCACTCGAACCATCCCATATCCATTTCTCCGTGCCGCAAAATCTGATGACAGCCTGTCTTCAACTCCTCCAGGCCCAAGTCCAACACAGCAAGCTCAAGATCGACTACCTACGCCGACGCGAGGAACGAGAAGAAAAAGAGAGCACGGCGCGTCAGGAGCTGGAACGCCGACGGTTTGAGAGGGAGCAGACGGATCGGGAGGGTAGCAAGGACTTTGGGATGAAGCAGCGCGCGCAGGTGGCGATGGAGTTGATGGGGAACTCCAAGGTGGATGCGTCGGTGCGGCAGGCGGCGGTAGATTATTTGAAAAGGCTGCTTGCGACGGATTGAGGAGATGACCCTGGTCATTCTTTGTGTTCTTTGGACGCGGTGACTGGTACGGTAGCCAGTGTTCTCTTTTTTTTTTTGCGGACGGTATACATAGATTGTTTTGTTTCTGTATGCATTTTGTACTTTGATTGCCAGGCAGCTTCCTCAGCGTACATAATGGGTTATGCTGAGTGTATCTCTCATGATGGCTTGTCATGTATACTGGATTTTTGATTGAAATCACGACGCTCGGTGCCAATTCCATTACACATCCATGATACAGCTTTTTTTTTTTCAGGCATACGTTATGCCCACGAACGATGAATTAGGCACATAACGAAGCGACAGCACGGATTGATATCTGATTCTACAACACCATGCCGTCAGAATGCAATTCCAGGTCGTGTTGGACCCTAGCCAAACGGCGACGGACAAGGCTATTGCAACGCGACTGTTAGACGTAGTACCAGGCAGGCCTATATGGACATACCGCTGAAACAGATCCAGTGGGCCGTTACTCTCCACAGTTTCCTGTTCGCTGGCGATGGTCACTGGCCGTATAGGTATCCAGCAACTGAGCGGACTTATACCCTGTTCGTAGCTCGCCTGAGAAACGTAAAGCAGGAGTCCGTCTGAGGTGACGTGCACCGGCATCGTCGTCAGTCCACTGTGATCTGCCCCCGAATCGATCGACATTTCAGCATCCGAGGCGGGGAGAAATTGGAAGGGTGTCGACGTTGGGATATCGACAAGGATTTCCCGTGTTGAACGGGCTAGGGGTACAATATGAGAATGTAAAACAGGGAGAGTCGTGTCTGTGTAGTAAGGAATAGGAATGAACGTCGTCGGATATTGAAAGTTGTAAGCGCTTGGCTGAGAAGATGATTGTTGAGTATCAATGGAGCTGGTAAACGAGAACACGGTCGAAGGTGGTGTGAACTTTGGTAGCTCAGCAAGTCGAGTGTCTCGCCACCAAAACCTATGGATTGTGTAAGTACGGGATGATCGCGATTGAATGTAGAGTACCTGAAAGGTGTTTCACAATCTGCGATGTCCTGACCTTTCCACTTGATGACATCAAGGACGTGTAAGATTCCGTTCGCTTTCCAATTGACGTCGAGAATGCAGTCTAATACTGTCAGTGGAGGGAGGGAAGACGGGAAGCGAGGGAGTAGCATTTTCCCTAGGAGACGAGACCGAAGAGTGGTATTCGGTGCTGTGGAAGCAACTCAGTCAGCCAACGTTTTGCATCAGAAACAATATTGGCACATATTCCTACGATGCCTGACGTCGACTGGTGAGTGATGGCCAAACATCGCTTGCCCGTTGGTACGGGTCCCACCGCGACCCAGCTTTTCTCGAGATCTGAGGGAAGGTCATCGTCCACACCGTTCGATTGGTCGCCCCAAAGGCCAGGTTCCTCCTTCATCTCCAACAACTCCGCGTACATGCACCTGTTTGCCCATTTACTTGGTTTCTTTGTTCGCCTTCGTTTGTTTTTGCGCTTCTTCTTCAGATGGCTGCCATCGTCTGGTTTGGGTGTAGCAGGAACGTCAGATATGGTTGATGTACCTGCAAGGGAGGCGTAATTTGCTACTCCTTCCCTTATCGCCCGAGGTTCTTCGTCAATGTCTTCGTCCTCGTCGTCCGACGCCCCGAGACTTAGATGTGCGAACGCATCGAGTTGTCTGGCTGAATCGAATTTCTGAGCCCTTCGCTATGCCAAGCGGTCATGCACTTCAGAAATCGGCGGCTCAACTTGACTTGACGCACCCGCCTTTGTTCTTCAAGAGCCTATGCAGCGTTAGCTGGATAAAGAAGCTGGAACATCATGGTTGACCTTTTCGCGTCGAGCCTCCTGCGACACCAGCTTGTCGGTGAACGCAGTGGGTGGGACTTTATATGTTGATTTCCTCTCAGCGCGCGCGTTTAACATGATTCTAAAGTTGATCTGAGATATCGATCGATCGTTGATGGACCATAAAGTTGATTGCGAACCGGAATGGACGTCGAATATGAATCGGGTGTGACTAGAATGACATTGGTTCAACCCCGAGTTGGGCCAGTTCGCTGCCAACCCGCACCACTCCGACGAGTCGCCGCTTATTACTCTAGCTTGCATTCGTTTGACCCATCGGTTGATACGACATACTCAGACTTTACGCCTAGCAACACGCTCCGGTGTGTCTGTCAATAGTCCCGGACATCGGTATTAGCGTATATATTACTGTTGCCTTTCTTGGTATGCCTTAGAATTCGTCTTGATCTTGTATAACATGGCCGAGGTTCCTCGACCCATCCAAGCCGGCGTGTCTAAAGTAAGTGTCGTGTCGTGTGTTTACACCAAGTATTCAATTGTCAAAGGTCAAGACCAAGGCAAAAACGAGATACTTGAAGCGCAAAAAAATTCGGAAAAAGGCACGCAAGTCTTCAGCACCTCGGAAACCCGACGATGCTCCCCAGGCAGGTTCGGCATCCGAGGATGACGAGGAACCTCACGAAGAGGATGACGATGACGATGACCACAATAGCAAGGTGACCGAGGAGCAACCCGTCTCGCCCCCCAAGAAAAAGCAAAGGGTCGAACCGGACTCAGATATCGGCGACCACGAGGTCATTCGCCATCCAGAGAACAAGGAACTTACCAGTATCCAGGTACCTCCCGCGAAACCAGCAGGCACTCTACCCTCATTTCCTTCACCAACGGTTCCCGATGCACCACCCCAGTCCGTGCTTGCCATGCAAGGGATCGACAAGGCTCTCGTACACGCAGAAATTATCAACCCTACCGCCGTTACGCCTCTCTCCACAGGCGAACAAGATCACGACACAGGTCTCAGTGCAAAGACACGAAAACGCTTGCTTGATCTAGGCATTACCGAACTTTTCGCTGGTCAGAGATTGACTATATGAGCTCCAGGTGCAGATACTGATGATCTGACGTGCAGTACAGACCGCCCTTCTCCCTTTTCTCATCCGCAGCCGTCAGTCGCTGTATACACCATACACCACTCCTCGTGATGTATGCGTTTCCGCGCCAACGGGGAGCGGGAAAACCCTTGCGTACGTTCTTCCGATACTTGAAGTACGCTCCAGTGTTATCAATGTTACTGGGAAATGTTGACGCAGCGGTACTACAGGTTTTATCGAACAGAATTGTCACCCGGCTGCGTGCCTTGATTGTTCTCCCCACTCGGGATCTTGTCACGCAAGTTAGGGAAACCTTTGAGGTTGTCGGTAAAGGACGGGGCTTGAAAGTAGTTTATATTTCAGCATATCGCGATCATTGCCTTTCTGATCGTCTCCTCTAGATTGGTACGGTGACAGGCCAACACTCATTTGCTCATGAACAAGCACAATTGGTCTCCGAGACCGATACTGGGTAGGTTTTCCTTGCCGTTAGGGCGACCTCAACTAATCGTTTTCGTAGATTGCTAGGAGGTTCCAGTAAAGTCGATATTTTGATATGCACTCCTGGTCGGTTGATGGATCATCTCAACGGGACGCCCAATTTCTCCTTGCAACATCTTCGCTTCTTGGTATGAGCATGTTGACGGTTGCTATTTATATCTCAACATAACCCATACAGGTCATTGATGAAGCTGATCGCTTACTTTCTCAATCATTCCAAGATTGGTTAGCTCGGGTACTCGCTGCTGTCCAGTGGAAACCTCTGGACAGTATTCCCCTGACGAGCGAGCATTCAGCGGAAGATCATCTCCCACCGAATTGTGATTCTCTCGCACCTGCTTGTTTGGATTTTGATAACCTCCAAGTCGATGTCGGCGAACGGAGAGAATTTTCGTGCCAAAAGCTCCTATTTTCTGCAACACTCACTCGAGATCCCGGAAAGCTTACATCTCTTGGTCTTCGGGATCCAAAGTATTTTGTTGTCCAGGGTCAAACTGAGAGTGGATCTTACGATGCTCCGTCGCACATTGTTTCCGAGCAATTTGCTATGCCATCCACTTTGAGCGTGAGTCTTGAGCCAGCTTGACGTTCACTTTGGGCTAATCTCTGTTTATTAGGAACATATGATTGTCTGTGAACCATCGCAAAAGCCGCTTGTGTTACTTCACCTTCTCCATAACCACAATCTCCGCAATGCATTGATTTTCACCAAATCATCGGAATCCACGACTCGTCTTGTCTTCTTGCTCGAGTGTTTCGAAGAACTGAGAACGTCGGAACGTGATCGCATCACGGTTCGCGCGTACTCGAGTGACCTCCCCACAAGTGAGCGAAAATCGATTCTCGAAAAATTCAAAGCACAGGAAGTCCACGTGTAAGCTCTGCGCCATTCATAGTGTCATGGGAATCTCACTACGTCAGTTACTAGTCTGATTTGTTCCGATCTGATCTCACGAGGGATTGACATCAGTCATGTTTCTCATGTCATAAGTTATGATACACCAGTTGACATGAGGAAATACGTTCATCGTGTTGGGCGAACTGCTCGAGCTGGACGGGACGGTGATGCGTGGACTTTGGTGGAAGAACAGGAGGTAGGTGTCCAAATAGAGGTATCCACAGGGACACGCAACTGAACCTCTCTAGGCGCGGTACTTCAAGACAATGTTGAAGGAACATGATCATCTACGGAAGGTGAAGAGGATGAACGTCCATCAAAATGAAATACAACCCTTCGTGGAAAACTATCAGGTAGGCTCCGGAGTTACAGATCGGTGATGCAATGGGAAGCTGACGGTTTTCCAGGTTGCACTACGCAGGTTGAAGGACGCATATTCTCGATAGTCCTTGAGACGGACTCAGCGACTACGCGTGCTCCTGAGCCGAAGTGGTTGTTTTAGGGAGTTTTGAACCGTGTCGGCCGTCTGCCACTATCTGGAACCTTTCCCGATTTAGAGTTCCGCGGAGGATTTTTGTTTTGAATCACAATCACATTGGTCAGGTGGCAACGATGGGATGTTGTACTCTTCCAATTATGTAGTATTGCTTTGCGACTCGCAGTCACCAACCCGCTGCATCTCATGTTATACTACCTTCTTACTTTGGCCTCCCCGTGAGCTATTCGTCTCCACGACACGCAATGCCATACCTTATTCATGGTCGCTGTATTTATTTTACGACTCCACAGAGTAAGCGTTCGCTCCCATGTTTGAAAAGCTGCTCGGGCCAGTTCAGTCCGTGATTTAGCATTCACGATTGCGCTGTATGCAGTGGATCGGACTGGACTGGACTCGTCCAACGCTAGCGCCGCGCAGACCCACAGTTGCTTAGTGCGCAGGCCGCCGCTAGCTGTGGTTCCATCATAATCTGGTGACCTTTTTTTTCCTAAAGAGGTTGATTTAGATTGGCTTCCTTCATGCTCGTTTGAGTTCTCTCGGAGATACTTCGACTTGTATACCCTAAAAGGGAGAAAGGCCGTCGGGACCATTATGCATGTCCTCTCGGCAAGATGAGAGTCCGCAAAAAAATAAAATGTGACTCGTACTGATTTCAACTTCATAAATTAACATAAATATCACTCACGCAACGAGTAAAATACAAAGACGAAACCTTGCGGTGTCCATCTCCATTACGCATCGCTCCTAATTCCGCTCTCCTGCAAATGTGTTTCTTCACCTTGCTCTAGTTCCTCATTCTGCCCGGCATCCGCGAACGCGATCGTGCTCAAAAGATCGCCATGGTCAGATGCCGAACCCCAAGACATTGTGAGCTCGCTTCCGCGTCTGCCTCGTAAATCGCGCGCATACAGTTTCCGCAAGCTCAAGATGAATCGGGGGACTAGTGTCATCATGGGTATATTTCCCATCATCTGTAAGCCGTCCATTACGAACACTCCGTCCGTCGGAATGTTTGCCGTGCTCATGAGCATGTTTATGAGTGCATATGTCAGGATGCTAGTAGGTGGTGAGTGGCGGGTAAGAAAAAATAGAAGGATGGAGAGAGACATGAACATACGCAAGTAAATCATGCCCTTTAACGAGAAGGCTCATGTAACGGTTCAGACGGATTGACTTTGTGACTTTATACATCTGGTATGCTTCCCTGATGAATTGAGAGACGAGGAGCATACACATGGATCCACCAAGAGCAATTTGGGCAATGTTCACAAACTCAAGTGAAAAAATCACACTGGGGGAAGTATACTGAACCGCGCAAAGCGAGAAGTCGAGCATTTGAACATTCGATACTGTATAATTGGAGTGTCTCGTTATGACACTCGATATAAAGAAATGTTTCACCTACCTGCCAGTGTGGTGAGATACATAACGCTGATCCTGACGCAATAAATTACGTTTGGGATGAATTCGATGGTGTAGAGTGCGAGGAGAGTGCCTAGGATAAGCTTCGATCGATTATACAATGCCCACACACGGATGATCATCGCTGCTGAAAATAAGATTGGAATTCATCTTAACAACTAGAGCGAACATGAAGCTCACCATATGTGGCATTAACAAAAATCATAGTAACACATTGCAGCCATATACTAAGTATTTCGCCTTTTATAAGTGTGTGTAAGTAGAGTGGACATTAGGAAGATTGAAAAAAGTCACTCACAACTATGTAGACAAATATCGCTGATCAGTGTAAGATAAAACGGGACCACATACGACATACGTCTAACTATTGTTAAATACCTTTTTTGTTCACGATTGGCAGGTAAATTACCTTTCGGGGGCCTGGTATGAATGCACCCCCCACTTTCATTTCGCCGAGTTAGCTGAAGAAACTCGAAATTTCACAATTTGAACATACAAATGGTATAAGTCCTAGTGAACCAATCAGCAATCAACCAATATGCGTTACAACAAGGAGAGACAAACGTGACATAACACAAGCCGAAGTAACGAGACTGAAGTTGTCGACGATTAGCTGAAATGAGTACCGTATCGCGGAAATGCGACAATACACACGAGAACAAATAATGTAGAAACTTTTGTCCAGGATTTGTTCTGCGGTTACATCAGAATGATAAATGAGCTGGGGATGTGACCTCTGACCCAAACGTAGTCCACCTAAAGGTTGACAGTGAGACAAATTTCTACAATTCATATCAATGGTGACAATGAACGTGATGCATACCTCGTCTGAAAAGGTGAGAACTGACAAGATGTCAGCGTTTATCCAAGGCGAAGCATAGAGATGTACTTACCATAATCGTATCCGACAGCAGTGAATATTATGACTGGGAGAGTGACCAATGAGTGGGGGGCGCCAAGATCAAAGGGCCTCGACTCGGACGTACGAGGCAAATAATTATTACCCAAAATAGCCGCATTAACCTGCTGCAAAATGGAAGTCATGAACCTGATATTCCAAGTAGGTTGAAAAAACAAAGCCTGCGAGGAGTAAGGTGGTATTCACTTCCAAATGGTCGAATGGGTCTGTATATGCGAAGACCGGTAGAAGATTAAGATAGCGGTAATGATATCACGCGAAGTGCCGGTGATAATGAATGTGGGTCGGCATCGAACGTGATCGAACATTGCATTGCCCAGCACTGGTTGCGTGACTCCAGACCGATTTTTTGGTGTGTCTTTGCATCCCAGTGAGTCTGTCCTCGCTGATCGGATCCGTTTGCTAAGACAACCGGAGCCTGAGAGACGACGGTCGAATCAGTTTTGGTTCTTTGACCGTTTTGATCGCCACACCCGAACTCCTCCTTCACGAAATACTCGCCGTTCGTCGCATGACCGGAATCGATTTTGATGAAGGTGGGAGATTCTTCTCCAATGATCCATCGATGCCAGTGAACGCTGAGCACGAGTCAATGACAACGAACAAGTGTGTACATGTATGTTGCCCTTCCAAACGTTGTTGTTAGTAACTTGAATACCAGGCGAAAAAATCTCCGACTGCGCGAGGTGCGTTTTTTCTCCCCTACCTCATTTCCCTCTGACCTCGCTCCGATGTTCCAACACAACTCATAGCCCATGACACTCATCGCAGGCGAGAATGGCACACGAATGGTTGCTGAGTCGATATACGAACCAAGCTCACTTCCTATTCAACCCCGTAACAGTTTAGCTTTATAAACGGTATCGGGAAAGTTCTTTTCTCTGTAGCTTTCTTGTGTCATCCAAGTTCAGGAACTTGGCGATGTCTAAGCATTGGTGATGTGATACCAGATGTCACCATTCCTATAAGGTTCCGGGTGGGGTGGATTGCATGGATACAAGGAGAGTATGACTCAACGCATTTTCTGTCTGCGATGGCGCTGTATTCTTTAACAAACATTAGCATAATTATTTTTTGACCGTGAACGATGTCTGACCGGTGAGCTGTGATAAAACGTGTTACCACGCCTGTGCTTGGTTTAGTATTATATTCTTTCTCCATAGGGATCTGGACGTAACTGCGATTTCATTCCGGGATGCAGCAACATACAATGCGATTTTTTTGGTCCGACAGCTCCGCACCGTCGATATGTGCTATGGAGGTGCGAGGAGGCGACCGCCTCGCACAGTAATGGGCGGATCAAGCCTGCATTCAAAGCTCGAAACCTCTCTGCCAATGGGGCCCTCTGACCATAGTCGTTGGCGAAAATGACTCGGATAGGTGGTTTGTAGGAAGCGGTTACGAGACACGAAAGGCAGTGGGTTGTAGGTCGATGTCACATGGATTCAGGTGGGTGAGGTTTTGAAAATTGAAGGAAGCTTCTTCCCAGTCGTGCCGTTGGTCGAACCATTAATGTGATAAATTAATACCCAGGCAAAACTTGAAATCTTGGAGCATCCAGGCTTTTGAAAGTTAGAAGTCAGAGGAGACTTGCAACCTGCCAAAGACTCTTGTTGTGCTGGGAGATTTGAGGAAGTCAACTTGAAGGGCGCTCTTGTAGTGATTGACCCTGTCATTTTGCAAATCAACACCAAATTGACAGTTGATTCAGATTAGCGTCTGTCGGGAGAGGGTTGATCAACTGTACCCTACCGTTCTCGTTCCTGGCGTCGTAAACCATCCGACTCCCATACCCAACCGTGAACCTCAAACGCTCCGCGCGTTCCTGAACGGATCTAGTATGATCGTCTTGGAGCCAAGTGGCAATGATACAGTCATACAACTCGGCCCTATATACCATGCCTCGCATATGCATATCTTGTAACCATACTCTCTTGATTGAAATGGTTGTCCGGAGTGATATTACATGATAATCAGTCATGACCAGCGTGCAGAGATGTTGAAAAAAATGGATCTCAATCAAGAGATCAATCTAAAGAGATCATACGCATGTCATCGGATGAACGTGGACCGAACCCGCCAAATAAAGAGAAAAACTAGTAAGCGTGTCATGGGCAATCGCTAGATCGCCTCGCCAATCTATCCACATCTATTGTCTCGCCTTCGCAGCCATCTAGATCGAGCATGTAATGTCAGCGGTAGGACAAAGAGGGGTGGCAAGCAAAGACGAACCAAGTTGAGCGCAGAACCAGCCTTGAACCATTCAATCTGGCCCTCATTGAACGAGTGTGCAAGCGGGATTTCCTAAATAAAGCGTCAAGATTACTCTCACCCAATATCATCTGAGTACTGACATCCTTAGTACCATCAAGATGCTTGGCAACAAGTGTCAAGTGCTTGCCCGGAGCAAACGACTCGAGACCGAGAATGTCAACCTTGTCTTGGGGTTGGACCTTGTCATAGTCCTCGGGGTTAGCAAACGTCAGGGCGAGCATACCCTGTTTCTTCAAGTTGGTCTCGTGGATACGAGCAAAGGAGCGGACAATGATGGCAAGACCACCGAGGAAACGAGGTTCGAGGGCAGCATGTTCACGGGAGGAACCTTCACCATAGTTGTGGTCACCAATGACAACCCACTTGATGCCGTGGTCGCGATAGTAAGCAGCCGTTTGGGGGACACCGCCGTATTCACCAGTAACCAGGTTCTTGACCTTGTTGGCCCCGTCGTTCTCGGCGTTGATGGCACCGATTAAGCAGTTCTCTGATATCAAGTGAGAACTGATACCGGAAGAGAGGTTGGATGGAACCCACGGGAAATGTTCTGAAGGTGTCCACGGTACTTGAGCCATGGTCCACCAGCACTAATGTGATCCGTTGCTGTCAAACGATACTCAACTTCACCAATGTCGACTGCAAAAATAGTCACGTACTGCACTTGCCCTTGACCTTGATCAACACGGGAAGATCACTGGGAGTCTTACCATCCCATGGCTTGAAAGGTTGAAGGAGTTGAAGACGGTCACTCGTGGGACTGACAGCGACGGCAACCGCAGCACGATCCTCGGGGGGTGGCTGGAAGGTGTTCTGACCAGGGTCGTATCCACGAGGAGGAAGTTCATTGCCAGACGGGTCCGAGAACCTGAAAGGTTTTCCATCGGTACCAGTGAGTGTGTCGATGACGGGGTTGAATGTCAGGTCACCAGCAAAAGCCATCGCAGTCACAACATCGGGAGAAGCGACGAAAGCGTGTGTGGCGGGGTTAGCGTCATTGCGGCCGGTGAAGTTACGATTGTAAGAAGTGATGACTTAGTGAAATCAGACACGTTTTGAACAATCGAAGGGGGCAACTCACTCGAGTTGACCTCTCCCTTCTTGACATCCTGTCTGTCCCATTGACCAATGCAGGGACCGCAAGCATTCGCAAGAACGAGGCCACCGACGTTCTCAAAGGCACCCATTTGACCGTCACGCTCAATAGTAGCACGGATTTGCTCCGAACCGGGGGTGATAGTGAACTTGCTCTTAACCTGAAGACCGTGTGCGGAAGCTTCCTTAGCAATGGAAGCGGAGCGGGACATATCTTCGTATGATGAGTTGGTGCAGGAGCCAATGAGAGCGACCTTGAGTTCCTGGGGCCAGTTGTTCTTCTTGACCTCTTCAGCGAACTTGGAGAGAGGAGTGGCGAGATCTGGAGTGAAGGGGCCGTTGACGTGGGGCTCAAGCTCGGACAAGTTCTGTTGCAGGATAGTCAACACCAACAAGGGACATTGTGGGCGAATGCGTACGATCTCGATGACTTGGTCGTACTCGGCATTCTCATCAGCCCTAAGGTTGTGTGAGAAGCGCTGAGCGTACTGAGCAATTTCTGAACGCTGAGTAGCGTTCAGGTAGTCGGCCATGCGGTGGTTGAAGGGGAAGAGCGAAGTGGTAGCACCAATCTCGGCACCCATGTTGCAGATAGTGGCCATGCCCGTGCAAGAGAGCGACTCGACGCCAGAACCGTAGTACTCGACAATAGCACCAGTTCCACCCTTGACAGTGAGGATACCAGCGACCTTGAGGATGACATCTTGAACGTGACACTGTGAACAAGAGGAGAGTAAGGACAAGGAAAAAAATCCAACCTTTGGGAGTCGTCCAGCCACCGATCTTGCCAGTCAAGTTGACACCGATGGCCTTGGGGCACTTGAGTTCCCAAGGAATACCGGCCATGACATCGACAGCATCAGCACCACCAACACCACAGGCAACCATTCCGAGACCGCCCGCATTAGGTGTGTGCGAGTCAGTACCAATCATAAGACCGCCAGGGAACGCATAATTTTCCAGAATGATTTGGTGAATGATACCAGAACCGGGCTTCCAGAAACCCAGACCGTACTAGACGCCCAAGTCAGACATACAGCAACTGATGTGATAAAATTAACCTGGGAGACTCACTTTGGCCGTAGCGGTCGCCAAGAAGTCATACACTTCCTTGTTGATGTCGATGGCACGCGCCAAATCCTTGACACCACCAACTTGCGCTTCGATCAAGTGGTCGCAGTGGACGGTTGTGGGGACGGCAGCAGTTTCCATACCCGCTGACATAAATTGCAGAAGTGCCATCTGAATCACATATAAGTATATATCGGACGGTGATGTTGAATTATGAGACGTACCTGAGCGGTTGCATCCTGGCAAGCAACACGCTGTGATGACAAGAACCATGAACAACGGAACTAAAGGAAAAGAGTAGGGACATACATCGGGACGGAGTTTGAGGTAACTGGTACCTCGAACGAGATCCTGGTTGTGAGGATCATCCAAATGGCCATACACAATCTTCTCCGACAATGTCAACGGACGGCGTAATCTAGCGAGGGTTAGACAGTTGTGAGTGAGACAATACAAAGCTCCCATACCTTTCGCGAACGATGGCGAGGTTGTCCTCGATCCTTTGGTAGTTTATGTATGCGCCCTTTTCGAGAAGAGACATGGGCACCTTGGAGTCCCCAATGCGTGGGGTAATGGTGGCCAACCCAGCGGCGAAAGGGCGCAGTAAGCGCAGAGCGTGGCGAGCTTGAGGAGTGATGGTGAGCATCGCCGGAAAGGCGTCGACGACGACGTCACGAGAGAAAGTTAGATCCCGGGTATTTCCGGGTCGATCACTACTTACTTAATTCATGACACAGCCGCAGCAAATGAGCATCACACACAAGAGTGGAACCTTTGAGTGTAAGATAACTTCACGGTACTAGTACGTTGAACTACTAGGTTAACTTGAAAGCTTGATTGTCCTTGGAGTGACGTCTGATTACCGAATTTTACGTACCTAGGTTCGTCGGCTAGTCGAGAACAAAGCGTCACCGCTGTAACGGTCATGCTCTCCGAGTTGATGATTTCGGGGATCCTCGATCTCATCATTCGGGGACTAGTATCTACCAACTTGAAACTTGAAGCTTTGAAGGGCTGATACACTTGGATATATTTGGGCCTTCGCACCGTACTAACAACGGTTGAAGAATTTGACTATGTACCTGGCTTGAACCAGTCCATCTACAGCTTTTGATCATCATGTCCGACCAAAAGGAGATTGGTACTCTCGTCGTCGTCGTGCTGAAAGCTCAGCATCTCAATCAGCCCTCGTTTTACAAACAAGATCCCTATGCCCAAGCGTCCCTCTCTGGCCTGAAGAAACGGACTAAAGTTGCTCCGAAGGGTGGCCAGCATCCGGTGTGGGACGACGAACTCCGTTTTCCCGTCCTTGCTGAAGTAGGGAAAGACAAGGCAAACAGGATTTTGGAAGTCGCTTGTTACAAGTCCGAACAGCGAGGGGAAGATGTACTCTTGGGAAAGGGGACAATAGATATCGAAGAAACGCTCAAAACTGGAGAATTTGACGGTATGAAATCGACCCTTAGTCAATGATTTGTCGCTGCTGACGAGGGCTATCTTGGTATCTTTAGATTGGGTCCCTCTTGAGACTTCGGCAGGTGCTAGGGGAGAAGTTTATCTTGAGATGACTTTCTATGCAAATGCCCTACCGCCTGTGACGCGTCGCCCTTCAAAACTTAAGCCATCTGATCGACTCGCACGCCCTGCTCAAGCTCGACCATCACCAACTACAAATAGTTCACCCGTTGCCTTTCCGCAGGCTGGGCGTTCTCATGTCGGCGCGGAGAGAAAGCAAGCTCAACTTCCCCCGACCAGTGGGAGCCACATACCAGCGTCACTGATTCCCGCTCATGGCCCTACTAAGAGCCAGGCATCCAGCCTGCCAGTAGTATCAAGCGGTACTTCTGTGGTCACCCTAAAACATAAGGATGATTCACTTCCACCGCTCCCGACTAACAACGATGCTTCTGACATTAGTCCTGGGAAGATCCCTCTCTCCCTTCATCCAGGTGGCCATGGCAGCGGTCCGAGGCCTATGCCGCCACAGAATCGGAACCGGGCGATCAGCACGGGCCGTCCACCTCCCGAGACAGTATCTGAACCGCTCAACAGGAGGACCCAAAGTGATGCGCCTACTCTGTACACAGGATCACCTATGTCTCTGTTACAGACTCCGGTGCAATCCTGTTCTTCCGAGACAACCTCTAGGACAGGGGCACGGGTTGGGTTAATACCCTCTATCTTAGTAGAGGAATCAGTTCCTGTGACGTCTCCTACCCCATTCACTTCCCCATCGGGGCCTACTCAGGCCTACTACATGCAGCCAAACTCGCAGCCTTACATGCCCGCTTCAACTGAGGGCTACCCACAGACCTTCTCTTCGTCCCAACTTATGCCTCAGTCTTTCTATGCATCTCCTGGGCAACCTCACTACGACATGTCTCCTCCCGCGACTTCGCCCCCACCCCACTGCCAACCATATACACCTTATCCTAGTAGACCGATAACATCACAAAATCTGTCTACGCAATATCCTTCGCAGCAATCGCCATATCCACCGCAGCCCCAGCCGCACCCACCCTACCAACAATCTCACCTACCATCGCAACAACAACAGTATTATCCTCAACAACTTCCCTATTCCCAGACTCCGCATCCTCCCCAAATTCTACACCTGTACCAACAACACAATCAGACGACTATGCCTCCGAGCAGTCAACCTGCTGTAGTACAACCGCCGCCGTATTCTCAAACCGTGAGTGCCCTTGCTTGTTATCGATGACTCCACTTATTTTTTGTCCTTTGTCTCGGCAGCCTCAGCAGACGTACTTCCAAGCTCCTCCCCATCCACCATCGATTCAGTCGCAGACTCCCCAAGCGTATACTCAGCCACCTCACCAGCCTCAACCATATTTCTCACCTCCACCTCCACCCCCCCCCCCCCCCCCCCCCCCCCCCCGCCCCGGGCGCACGGTCCTGGCCCTCCCCCCGCCCTGCTCCGCACCCTCCTCACCCC
>JBBPLF010000060.1:66449-87146 GCA_038089615.1 Aureoboletus auriporus
CCTCCACCTCCCCCCCCGCCCCCGCCCCCACCACCGTATGGACAGGGTGGAATGGTACTTTCCATCCCGCAGCCATCGCAGACACCGATATCACCGCCAGCGCCTAGCCAGGGGCCGGTTCACCCACCGACCTCTTTGCAACAAAGTGCTACTCCCGTCGTTCCCTTGCAACCTCCCACTACAGAATCACCGTCTCAGGTAGTCTCCAACCCCGCGCCCGCCGCCAGCACAGAGGATGTCTTGAACCAAGTGGACGAAAGACGAATCGAGGCTGAGCCTGTCGCTGCCATAGAAAGGGTGACCGAGGGGCGGGAGCTGAGCGAAACTCTGGACGTGGGCGGAAATCAAACAGCTGGCGATAAAGCTATCAAGGAGGATCAGGTTGAGCTTGACCAGGTCAAGGATGCCGAGGCGCAAGGGGTGCATGAAGAAGGAAACTCTGAGCAGCGGATGGAGGAGGAAAGGCGTCGTGAAGAAGAACTGCAGAGGCAAGAAGAGTTGAAGAGACAAGAGGAAGAACGTTTGAAGCAACAAGAGGAAGAGGAACGGAGGAAACGAGAAGAGGAAGAGCGCAGGAAACAAGAGGAAGAGGATCGACGGAAACGAGAGGAGGAGGACCGCAGAAGGGAAGAGGAACTCAGGAGGAAAGAGGAGGAACGCAAAATAAGGGAAGAAGAAGAGCGCCGAAGACGGGCAGAGGTGGAATTCAGAAGAAGGGAGGAGGAGCGCAGAAAAAGAGAGGAAGAAGCGCGCAGGATACGGGAAGAGGAGGAGCGCAGAAGGATAGAGGAGGAGCGCAGAAAAAGAGAGGAAGAAGCGCGCCGGATGCAGGAGGAGGAAGGGCGCAAAAGGAGAGAGGAAGAACGGAGGAGACGAGAGGAAGAGGAACATAGAAAGCAAGAGGAGGAACGCAGGAGGCGGGAGGAAGAACGAATGCAACACGAACGTGAAGAAGCAGAGCGTCATCGTAAAGCAGCCGAAGAAGCGCGCAGAAAGCGTGTTGAGGAAGCAGAGGCCGAGAGGAGATGGCAGGAAGAATTGGCTCGAATTAGAGCACGCAAGGAACAAGAAGCTGCCGATGCAGCCTTTGCGCGTGCTCAGATGGAAGCCGAGGAAGCTGAACAACGAAGGCAAGAAGAGGCAGATCTTGCACTCGTGCGACAAGCACAAGTGGAAGCTGACCGTGAAGAGAGACTCGCGCAAGAAAAGAGACGACAGGAAGAGGCAGATATGGAGGTTGCGAGGCGTGAACAAGCTCACGAACAGGAGCTAGAGAAAAGAAGACAGGAAGGAAGGAAGAAGAAAATGGAACAGGCTGATCGAGAGTTGGCTAGGAGGCTGGACATGGAACTGAACTTGGGCACTGAATCCTCGTCAAATGGTGGAGAGCAGCCCCGGCAGAGGAGAGCGGCTAGGACTGGGAGACATTAGCAAGGAAGCCTGGATCAGTCTTGATTCTATACCACCATTTCTTGACATTTACAATCGAGCTCAAGTATGTAACTTGGATTGACCCTCAGAGTGGTGTTTATCTCTTGAGATATGAATGACAATTGGAAAGCAGTGAAATGACAGTGATGACGTCGTATACTCAGCCTAAAAGACCCTTGACATATCTCAATAATTCGCGACCCTAAGAAAAGGATCTCAGTGACGCCCCAAGGACATACGTTTAGATACTGACTCCATTTGTCTTCACGCCAGCTACCATAGCCTCGACTCCTTTCAGCTCTGCAGAGGGTGGTTGACTGTCTAGATCGTCGTTAGGGATAAACCGAGATAGTCGTTGCCGCTGGCTAAGCTCATAACGTTGAACAACAGTCATTACTGCTCGCCAACCCTCTATTGCACTCCCAAACGAGTCTGCTGCAGATGGGTGCGAGAAAGAAGGAACCACCGATGAACAAACAATGTAAGGACAGTATGATCGATGTTCCTTCACCAGGTCGAATTGCTTCTGGCCTTGGTGAGAGGCAGATGCAGTGTCCTCGTCTTGTACTGCCTCGTGTCTATAATATCTCCAAAGACCCACCCGTCGCTGACAGAGGATGCAGTACACGAGAGGGGCATTGAGGGGAACAGCAGGGGAAATGTTACTGGAGCACGAGTCCCTCGTGTGTGAAGATGCTCTCAAGCGATCTGGAGAAGCGTTGAGCCGCGATACACTCCTTGGAGGTGAAGCAGATGGTGCTGGTATGCTCGCCGGTCCTCGGAAGCGGCTCGAAACAGAGCTTGCACGCGAAAGCGATCGCGCCGGAAGCGCTGAAGCGGAAAGACCATATGACGCTGTGCGTGATAAAAACAACGAAGGTGTGTAGCGGAGTTCACTGTGTGTCGCAGTCGGCGCTGGGACCCACCCAAGGATAGCAACGACGATAGCAAGGTCAGAGGGTACTATAGGATGGGCGGCCTCGAAGGCGGTGTCGTTTCCTTCCCATCCCTCAACAGAAAAGATGGACCGAAGGGAACACAATTGTGACGGGGTCTAAAGTTCACCGACCATCCTTATCAGGGAGCGGCCAATAGAAAAACAAAGCAGACACACAAGTGGATGCTTAATTACTATATCAGCAAGTATAGGTTCGAGAGCTAACGCTGTGGCTCTCAGCTCGCGAACCATTGCAGTGGGCGTTTGGAGGGGTACTCGATAGACCGAGGCTAATGAGAATATCAGAATGACGTGTCAACGACAACAAGCGCTACTAACGGTCACACTGCCTAGCCTTCCATGGGCACCCATCCTTGTGCATTTTCACTAGGGAAACATGTTGTTTTTCGACTAATGCGTTCGCTTTAGGTGGAAACCTTGGTGAGTTGACTTACATCGAAACCACCTTCTTACCGGCGTCCTTATTCATACCCTCACGACTAGCAAGCACCCAAGATACGTCGCACATTCCGCAGACAAGCCTGTCTTTTCCGTTGTTGATCCATCCGCACATTGCCGCAGAGACGGTATCAATTTGTGGCGGTTTGTTGGCATATGTGGTGATTTTGTAGGTAGCGAGGCGAGAAAGGAAAGAGTCCGTGGAAGAAGGTCTGTACTCGGACGCTGGGTGAACAGGAGGCGCTGATATATGGCTGGACGGAGGAACTTGTTTGGATGCAGATCGAGCAAGGATTGCAGCAAGGCGAGGCGCCGTTTTTGAGACATCTATTCCCGGTGTAGTCGGAGAAGTGAATGGTGCTAATTTGGATGAAGGTCGGGGTCGTTCCTTGGAGGTGGCACCAAATTTTGCCAGGGTGGAGTATACTGAACGAGTAAGATGTGGTCGCTTCGATGGTGTCGGGTTGTCGATAGCAGCCGCTGTTAAGGATGGGGATACAATAACACCGTCCAGAGTGCGGATTGCATCTTCAAGCTTTCGCTATGGCACAGTATTTCATTAGGGAACATGGTACAGAATTTACGACGGACCTTGGTCGTGCGTACTGTGGATATTGAGGAAGGTGTGTCCGACTCCATGACTATGTCACAACGGCAAGCAGAAAGTGGCGTGTCTCCACATCAATTATGTAATTCCTAAATTAACCCCTGTAGTCTAGCTCACCGCCCGCTGCCGCCTTGCCGCTGCTTTGGTGTGAGATCATGATAACATCAGTGGCTGTATTGACACAGCTCCGCGATTCACTGATCACCCTTAGCTAGCTGACGGTTTTTCAAGTTCTGTCCAGGGCAACTCGTAAATAGATGGGAGGGGTCGTGTGCGGCGTTTCGAGGCAAACCAGTGACACGCGTGTCCGACCACGCTGCCGATAGGGCTATCCGTGATGACCATGATGACCACGATTGGTATCGATGACCCTGATCATCGTCAAGAGGAAGGGAAGGCCATATTATGTGTTTTGAAGCGTGTAGATTATGCGAGGGTCATGAGGCATGCCAGTGGGCCCACGGAAGCTGCCGAGGCGATTACAAGTTAGTGCACTGGCACATATCTTTCGTCTCAAAGTGGGATTTTTTTGTGTAGCTACGGAACTGCCCCGAGTGTATAATCAGATGAAGGCTGGGCCGGGTTACAAAAAGCTTAGCCTGAACACCGGCTGAACAAAACAAGATCAGGACTGAGACGTACTCTGTTGTACGTAAGTTCACGTGATCCGATGTTTTTTGGGGAATGAAGGTATACTAACAAAAATTTTGGACTGGGGTCCATATAAAAGCTTGCTGCTGTACCGTCGTCTATCTTTTCTCCGTCCCCCTTCTTCGACGTCTTTCCCGCCCTGCTATCTCTCATCTATACACCCCCCAAAATGTCTGTTCAGGATGGTGAGGCAGTCCACGAGTCTGCCATTTCAACGCGTCCTCTAGTCATCGCAGTTTCAAACATTAGAGTACGCGTACAGATCGATAATCATACCGTGTCGGTATCCCCTCACATCTTACTGTACCTTTCAGGTCTCGATCCCAGTGTCTACCAATAGTAACGTGTGGATCGCCGCCGAAGTTCTCAAAGATGCCTTCACGCATACCCAGAATCAAGTTGATACCAAGTTGGACGCTCCTGAGGATCGTGTCCGGCCTGAGGTCGACCTTCTTGCACGCTTTTTGTCTTTTGTTGCGCAAAGTTTACCTGATGATCCCCGATCCACGGAAGCGCACGCGTCGCTCCTCTTGCAGGTCTTCACCCATTTTGTCTCCTCGTACCTTTCGGATATGGATATTTTCTCTCTTGTGAAGACGTTGGATGTCGAGGTTGGCACTTCGGTGTTGGCATCCTTCTTCACTGCGCGTGCAGCTCTTGAGCAACATCATGTTGCTGATATCCCCAAGCCACCTACTTCTGCTCTTCTTTCCGCCTCTTCTGAAGGAGAGGCCTCCATATATGCGCTCTTTGGTGGCCAAGGAACCAACGACGTTTACTTTGACGAACTCCAAGCACTCTATGATACTTATAAGCCATACGTTTCCCCCCTAATCACGGCGATCACGAACGAGATACTCGTCCCCCTCGTCGCCGCGCATCAGGACTCCAGCTTCTATAATTACGGCATAGATGTTGCCTCTTGGCTCGCCGGGACCACACCTCGCCCATCCTCCGAATACATCGCATCGATCCCCCTAGCACTTCCTCTCCTTGGTTTAACGCAGCTCGTACGATATCTGACTATATGTCGCGCCTCGGGACTCACCCCTGGTCAACTTCGCGATCATTTTGCTGGTGCGACAGGCCATTCACAAGGCGTTGTCTCTGCCGTTGCCATATCTGCCTCGTCATCGTACGAATCTCTTGACGTGAACGCGAAGAAGGCCATCCGTTATCTATTGTTCTGCGGCATGCGGGGTCAAGAGGCGTTTCCTGTGTTGGCTCTTGAACCTAGCATTGTTCAGGACGCTGTCGAAGGTGGTGAGGGTCAGCCTTCACCCATGCTATCCATCACCGGGCTCGATCTTTCGGCGTTACGTCCCCACATCGAGGCGACGAACAAACACTTGCCCTCGAATTCTCAATTAGCGGTTTCTCTTTATAATGGCCCGAGGAACTTCGTTGTTACAGGACCTCCTCGTGCACTGTACGGTTTAGTGACGAACCTGAGGAAAGTCCGAGCTCCTAGTGGACAGGACCAAAGCAAGGTCCCTTACTCACAGAGGAAACCTGCGTTTGGTGTTCGCTTCTTGGGCGTCAATGCGCCATACCACAGCTCTTACTTGGCAAGTGCAACCGACAAGTTATGCATCGACGATTTATGTGGTGAAGAATTGTGGTCCCCCGATGAACTTGGGATTCCTGTTTTTAATACCGAGGATGGTGAGTATATGAGTGGATTTGGTTTCTCTCTCGCTGAACGCCTTGGGAGGTTCTGACATGCGCACGAACGCGACTTCAATCACTCGGTCCTTATGCGACCAGATATTTACGTCTCCCATTCATTGGGATCTTGCAACCGCGTTTCCAGAAGCTGCGACCCATATCGTTGACTTTGGGCCTGGTGGCTTGAATAGCATTGGTACTCTGACCGCTCGTAATTTGGACGGGCGTGGAATCCGTGTTATCATACTTGGTGACAAGGGTCGCGGCGAGGCAGAATTATTCGATGCTGAAGATGTCCAGTATGAAGAGTGGTGGAGCAAGAAGTACGCACCAAGGCTGGTAAAGACAAGGTAGAAGGATCATCATATCGTCAGCTGTTATACTGATGAGTCTTATTTTAGCGATGGAAAGATCCACTTAGATACGCCTTTCTCTCGATTGCTGGGCAAGGCTCCAATTATGGTTGCTGGTATGACTCCGACCACTGTCAAGGCTGGCTTTGTCTCTGCAATTCTCTCGGCTGGGTATCATGTCGAACTTGCAGGCGGTGGTCATTATAACGCAACGGCACTTCGCGCTAAAGTGTCCGAAATCCAGTCCAAGATCCCCCCTGGGGTTGGCCTCACTTTGAACTCTCTGTACATCAACCCTCGTCAATTTGGCTTCCAGTTTCCATTGTGGCAGGAAATGCGTCGCGAAGGTTTACCAATCGAAGGATTTTGCGTTGCGGCTGGTATCCCTAGTACGGAGAAGGCCGCTGAAATCATTGATGGTTTACGTGATGCAGGTATCAAACATGTTTCTTTCAAACCGGGTTCCGTAGAGGGTATACGCCAGGTTGTCAGCATCGCTGCTGCCAATCCTGATTTTCCGATCATTCTTCAGTGGACTGGTGGTCGCGCTGGGGGACATCACTCGTATGAAGATTTCCATATGCCCATCTTGAAGACCTACAGTTCTATTCGTCAAAGAGACAACATCGTTCTTGTCGGAGGTTCGGGTTTTGGAGGCGCTGATGATCTTTGGCCATACCTCACTGGTGATTGGTCGAAGGACCTTTACGGCATGCAAGCCATGCCATTCGACGGGTTCTTGTTCGCCAGTCGCGTTATGGTGGCCCGAGAAGCACATACGAGTCCTTCTGTCAAGGATCTGATTGTCGCCGCTCCCGGTGTTGACGACAAGAATTGGGAGAACACTTACGTCAAACCAACGGGTGGCATCCTTACCGTTCGTTCGGAGTTGGGCGAGCCTATCCACAAGATTGCTACTCGTGCGGTCAAACTTTGGAAGGAGTTCGACGACACCGTCTTCAATTTGCCGAAGGAGAAACGCGCTGCCTGGTTAGCTGAGCGCAAAGTTGAGATTATCGAGAAGTTGAACAAGGATTTCGCGAAACCATGGTTTGGATGGAAAAAGGATGACGGGATTGCGCTCGATCTTGGTGACATGACCTATGAAGAAGTTACGCTTCGGATGATCCGCCTCATGTACGTTGCTCACCAAGACCGCTGGATCGACACTACTTTACGGAACTTGACCGGCGATTGGCTGAGGCGTGTCGAGGAGCGCTTCGCGGGCGTAAATGGTGGTCTTAAACTCAGCATTCTGCAAAGCTTCAAGGAGCTGGATAGCCCCTCCACCTTCGTTGATACGTTCTTCACGAAGTACCCCGATGCCACCTGTCAACTTCTTGCTGCGGAGGACCGTGCCTATTTCCTCACTATTTCTCAGCGTCCGGGACAGAAACCGGTGCCTTTCATCCCTATTCTCGATGTGAACTTCGAGGTCTGGTTCAAGAAGGTCAGGATTCTAGTATTTCAACCATCGCCGCGTCTAACTGCAGTTCCTCTTAGGATTCTCTTTGGGCTGCGGAGGATATCGAAGCTGTGTTCGACCAGGATCCTCAGCGCGTGTGCATTTTGCAGGGCCCCGTTGCCGTCAAGCATGCGACAGTCAAGGATGAACCTATCGGAGACCTCTTGGGCAATGTCACTGCCAAGCTTGTGGCAAAGCTTCTAGAGCGCTCATACGGAGGTGATACTTCTAGAGTCCCTACTATCGACTACCTCGCTCCTGCTGCCGACGAAGTGGACATTCCAGACGAGGTTGAATGTGAAGAATCCTCTTCCTCCGTCACCTATCAAGTCGGTGACGTTGTTCCCGAACCCTCAGAATGGCTTGAGGCCATTTCTGGCTCAGAGCTAAACTGGCTTAAAGCTCTCCTGGTTTCTAAGACTATATGTCAAGGTCAAGCGCACATCGATAATCCTCTTCGCCGAGCCCTTATTCCACGACGTGGACAGCGTGTCGTGGTGAACATGGAGGATGACTCTCCGACTTCAGTTTCGGTTTATGGGGCAGGACGATCTTACGGTGCCCACAAGCCCAATTTTAAGGCTATCGAGATCACCTATACAGAATCATCTGGCTTGATTGACGTGACCTTCGCTGAAGATCGTCGGGATGTCGCGGTCCCTCTACTCTTTCAATTCAAGTATGTTCCGAGTATGGGTTCGATGCCCATCCATGAAGTGTCCGAGGGTCGCAATGGTCGCATCAAGGACTTTTACTGGAAATTATGGTTTGGAAATGATCAGTCACGTCCAGAACTCAATACCCACGAAACGTTCATTGGACCTGAAGTGGTAATATCCGCCAACGATGTTGAAACCTTTTGTAACGTCATCGGGAACCAAAACGAAGCGTTCAAGACCGCTCGAACCGAAAGTGTCAAGGCCCCGATGGATTTCGCTATTGTTACGGGTTGGCAGGTAAGCCTCTCCCCCTTGAGTACTGCTACTTGTGAAAATAATCCCTGTGGTCAGGCTATCATGAAATCCATATTTCCTGACGCAATTGATGGTGACCTGTTGAAGCTTGTCCATCTTTCCAATGGTTTCCGTCTGATTCCTGGCGTTAAGCCACTGGAGGCGGGCGACGCTTGTATTGCAGACGCTCACATCACGTCTATCAAAAATACCGATGCCGGCAAAGTCGTTCAAGTCAACGGCCATGTTTTCCGCGATGGTCAGCCCATCATTGAGGTTGTGTCATCTTTCCTTTACCGTGGACGCTTCGATGACTACGAGAACACTTTTGAGACAGTAGACGAACCCGACTACGTTGTTCAGTTGGCCAATGATGCTGCCGTCGGTGTTGTGCAGTCCAAAGAATGGCTTTCGTGGGAAGACGAAACAATTCCTCCGAAAGCCGGTATGACTCTTGTATTCCGCGTACAGTCCCAGGTCACCTTCAAGGACAAGACGTCATACCGCGATGTTTGCGTCAGTGGCGACGTGTACATGCGCGATCAGCTCAAGCGCCTGAAGAAAGTTGCTGCAGTTCAGTTCGACCAAGAGGGATGCCAAGGCAATCCAGTAGTGGCTTATCTACAGCGTCATGGTGTTCCTGAAGGCCGACTCACACCTCTGACAAACGAAGGGTACACTATGTCCAACAATGTCTCGACCACGTTTACAACTCCTCTCTCGAATGAACCCTACTCAACCATTTCTGGCGATTTTAATCCTATCCATGTCAACCCGTACTTCTCTGATTTTGCTGCCCTTCCGGGAACTATCACCCACGGGATGTGGTCGAGTGCTGCTACCCGTCGCTATGTGGAGAACAACGTTGCTGAAGGCAATCCAGACCGAGTTATTGCGTAAGTTATACTTTGGTTTCGTTTAAGGTTGTTCTTACATACTTTTATAGATACGATGTCTCGTTTGTCGGCATGGTACTCCCAGGGGATGAATTGACGGTCAAGATACGACATATCGGGATGCGCGACGGTAATATGGTCGTCAAGGTGGAGACATTCAACCAGCGAGATGAAAAGGTCCTCGAAGGCACAGCAGAAGTTGCGCAGCCTACCACGGTATACGTTTTCACTGGTCAAGGATCACAAGAACCTGGTATGGGCATGGACCTATACAACGCCTCTCCTGCTGCTCGTGCTGTTTGGGATGGTGCCGACGCTCACCTTCTTGCTGTTTACGGATTTTCTATCATCGAGATCGTCAAGGACAATCCAAAGGAGAAAACTATTCACTTCGGCGGTATTAAGGGTCAAGCAATCCGTCAACGCTACATAGACATGACCTACGATACAATGGACAAGGATGGCAACGTCAAAACGCTTCCTCTTTTCGCCGACATCGACATGCGTACCCCCAAGTACACTTTCAGCCATCCAAATGGTCTGCTTTTTGCCACGCAATTTGCTCAAATTGCGTTGGTCGTGACCGAAAAGGCCGCATTTGAAGACATGCGCGCCAAAGGTTTCGTGCAAAAAGATTGTGCTTTTGCCGGCCACTCTCTCGGAGAATACTCTGCGCTTGCCTCCATTGCTGATGTTCTTCACATTTCTGCACTCGTCGATGTTGTGTTCTATCGTGGCATCACCATGCAACGTGCAGTCGAACGTGACGCTCACAATCGTTCCAATTATGCCATGTGTGCTGTGAATCCGAGCCGGATCTCAAAGACTTTCTCAGACGCCGCGCTACGCGAGGTCGTCGATACTATTTCCAGCCGTACGGGCACTCTGCTCGAAATTGTCAACTACAATGTCGAGGTACGCTCCTAATTTGCAATCGTTAACTTATATTCAACCGAGGTTTCAGGGCCAGCAATACGTTTGTGCAGGGGAGTTGGTTGCGTTGCAGACAATGACCAATGTTCTCAACTATTTGAAACTTCAAAAGATCGACATTGCGAAGGTATGATTCTCCTGACAACACTGCATGGAAGGATAATTGAAGTCAGTTGATACAGCTCACTGAGACCTTTACGGTGGAAAAAGTCAAGGAAATGTTGGGCGACATCGTCTCGGAATCGTTTGAACGTGCCAAACAGCTGCAAGAGTCTGAGGGATATATCAAACTTGAACGCGGTTTTGCAACAATTCCTCTTCCTGGTATCGACGTGCCTTTCCACTCTAGGTATCTTTGGGCAGGCGTCATGCCCTTCAGGGCTTGTGAGTTTACCGACTTGGCTTGCATCGTACAATGCTGACGATGCTCATGTCAGATTTGTCCAAGAAGGTCAACGCGTCCCTGCTCAACCCTGACATGTTGGTAGGAAAATACATTCCGAACTTGGTCGCCAAACCATTCGCCGTCACCAAGGAATATGCCCAGCTCATCTACGACCAAACTTCTTCGCCTCGCCTCGACAAAGTTCTCAAAAAATGGGATCAAGAAAGTTGGGAATCCCCCGAACAACGCCAGAAATTAGCGTATACGATCCTCGTCGAGCTGCTATCCTACCAATTCGCATCGCCAGTCCGTTGGATCGAAACACAGGATCTGCTGTTTACGCAATATCGCTTCGAACGCTTCATTGAGCTTGGACCATCACCAACACTGACTGGTATGGCGACACGGACATTGAAGGCCAAGTACGGGGCTGAAGACGACGCCGTTAGTCGCAAACGAGCGATTCTCTGTCATTCCAAGAATGCTCGCGAGATCTACTATCTCTTTGAGGACGAAGCGTCAGCTCCTGAGCCCACCGAGAGCGAAGCTGTTACCATTGTTGCCCCCTCTGTACCCAGTCCTGCCTTGGCACCTGCTGCTACTCCCACTCCTCCGCAGAGCGTGGCCGTCATGGAAGATGTTCCCCTCAAAGCAACCGACATTCTTCTTTACATCATCGCTCAGAAGTTGAAGAAGAAAGTCGAGGAAGTCCCCTTAACAAAGTCGATCAAGGACCTTGTTGGCGGAAAGTCTACTCTACAAAACGAGATCTTAGGTGACCTCCAACTCGAGTTTACTTCCGCTCCTGAGAAAGGTGAAGAGCTTCCGCTTGAAGAACTCGGATCTGCTTTAGGCGTTGGGCATCCTGGGACCCTCGGCAAATACACGTCTAGTCTGATCTCACGTCTTGTTGGTGGAAAGATGCCCGGAGGTTTCAATGCTTCTGCAATCAAGGGCTACTTGTCAAAGACCTGGGGCTTGGGTTCGTTGCGCGCGGATACTGTTCTTCTGTTGGGAACCACTATGGAGCCAGCCAAGCGTCTATCATCTGAAACCGAAGGCAAAGCATGGTTGGATACCGTTGTTGGAGCATACGCTCAGCGTTCCGGCATCTCATTGTCCAGTGGAGGTTCCGGCGGTTCTGGTGGTGGCGGAGCAGGGGGTGCCATGATCAATAGCGAAGAGTTTTTGAAATTCAAGGCCGAACAAGACCGCTTCGCTGCCCAGCACATCGAACTTTACATGCGTTATCTCAACCGCGATTCTCGTGCTGGTGAAATTGCTCACGACAAAGAAAAGGCCACGTCTGCACAACTTCAGGCTCGACTCGATTCGATCGCACGAGAGCACGGCGACACATACATTGATGGAATACAACCCGCTTTCGATGCTTTGAAAGCTCGTCACTTTGATTCCTCATGGAATTGGGTCCGTCAAGACGCATTGCTTATGTACTACGACATCATTCACGGCCAACTTACTACCGTCGACCGCGAACTTACTGCTCGTTGCATTGCTCTTCTCAATAGGGCCGATCCTGAGCTCTTAACCTACATGCAATACCATATCGACCGCTGCGACCCAAGTAAAGGCGACACATACGTCCTTGCGAAACAATTTGGGCAGCAACTCATTGATAACACGAGAGAGGTCCTCGGGCAAGCTCCTGTTTACAAAGATGGTAAGTGGTTGCGCAACATCCACTATCTTTTACGTAGTAATTTGATCACAGTGACATTCCCTACCGCCCCGCACACTGAGGTCACAGCAAAAGGCGACATCGTTTACACCGAAGTTGTTCGAGAAAACGTTCGTAAATTGGAAGCGTACGTCGAGGAAATGGCTAGCGGTGATACCATTTCCACCGTCAACATTCAAAAGGTCCAAGAAGACGTTCTCAAGCTATGGAGTGTCGTGAAATCGCAACCTGGAATCAGCCAGGACCAGAAGAACCGCATCAAAGCCTTGTACGAGGGCGTTGTGCGCTCTCTCAGGAAAGGTCCAGAGCAAACCCGCACGCGCATGAGAAATCGTCGTTCTTCGTCTCAGTTCCTCCGACCCCAGATCTCTGCTGTCACGCCAGTTTCCGATGATAAGGTCCCGCTGCTGCATCTCAAACGCAAAGTCGGAAGCAACTGGGAGTATTCAAGCAACCTGACAGGCGTTTACCTTGACGTCCTACACGAAATCGCAACCTCAGGCACAACGTTCAAGGACAAAAACGCACTCCTCACAGGTGTCGGGAAAGGCTCGATTGGTGTCGAAATTCTCAAAGGTCTTCTTTCCGGCGGCGCCCACATCGTAATCACCACTTCTCGTTACAGCCGCTCGACAGTTGAATACTACCAATCTATCTACCAAAGCTATGGAGCGCGGGGTTCCGCATTGACTGTCGTCCCTTTCAATCAGGGTTCAAAACAGGATGTAGAGGCTCTCGTCGACTATATATACGCCACGCTCGGAATGGACCTCGACTACATCCTTCCTTTCGCTGCAATACCAGAAAATGGCCGCGAAATTGACAGGTTGGACGATAAGTCAGAGCTCGCCCATCGTATAATGTTGGTCAATCTCCTCCGGATCCTCGGCGCCGTCAAAACAAAGAAGGCATCGCGTCAATTCGTCACGCGGCCTACCCAAGTTATCCTCCCCCTCTCCCCTAATCATGGTCTATTTGGCAACGATGGACTGTATTCAGAATCGAAGATTTCTCTGGAGACGCTCTTCCAACGCTGGAATTCCGAGAGCTGGGGCGAGTATCTTTGTTTAGCCGGGGCTGTGATTGGGTGAGGGCATCGTATTCATTGAAACTGTCACATCATATACTCACTTCATCGCTGTAGGTGGACACGAGGCACTGGGTTGATGGATGCCACGAATACTGTTGCCCATGAACTCGAAGGCTATGGTGTCCGCACCTTCTCAGCAAAGGAGATGGCATTCAACATTCTTGGACTTATGCATCCCCTCCTGTTCAGCATCACACAGGTTGAGCCGATCTGGGCTGATCTGAATGGTGGAATGGATCGCCTTCCAGATCTCGCTGAAGTTACGACCCGCATTCGCTTGAGCCTAAATGAGAAGAGCGAACTTCGTCGTGCAATCGCGAGGGATAATGCTCTTGACTTCAAGACCATCAATGGCGTTGAAGGCGAGCGTGTATTGCAAACCGTCAACGTTGTTCCCCGTGCCAATTTCAAATTCGAGTTTCCTGTGCTCGAGCCTGCAGCTTCCCTTGAAGACCTTAGCAAACTTCGAGGCATCATTGACCTGGAGAAAGTCATCGTCATCACCGGATTCGCCGAGGTCGGCCCCTGGGGAAGCTCGCGCACGCGATGGGAGATGGAAGCGAGAGGGGAGTTCTCCATTGAAGGCTGCATTGAGATGGCTTGGATTATGGGGTACATCAAACACTTTGATGGTCGTCTGAAGAATGGTTCCCTACACGTTGGCTGGGTTGACGCGAAAACTGAAGAGCCCGTCGATGACAAGGATGTGCGTGGCCGTTATGAAAAGGAGATATTGAAGCATGCGGGTGTGCGCTTGATCGGTAAGCTTGCATGGATATCCTCGACTGAAGAAAACTGAATGGTTCACAGAACCTGAGCTTTTCCGTGGTTACGATCCCAAGAAAAAAGTCTTCAATCAAGAGATCGAACTTATACACGACTTGGAGCCCATCGAAGTTGCACAATCTGAAGCAGAAAAATTCAAGTACGAGCACGGAGACAAATGCGATATCTGGACTGCGCAGGGCGACCAGTGGTTTGTGAAATTCAAGAAAGGCGCTCGTATCTTGGTTCCCAAGGCGTTCCGCTTCAGTCGCTTGGTAGCTGGACAGATCCCAACGGGCTGGAATGCTGGGAGGTACGGAATCCCAGCGGATATTATCGCTCAGACGGATCGGGCCTCTCTTTGGGCCTTGGTGTGCACTGCAGAAGCCCTCAATATGTCGGGTATCACTGACCCTTACGAATTGTATAACCATCTCCACCCTTCCGAAGTTGGAACTTGTGTGGGAAGCGGTATGGGAGGCACCGAGTCACTTGCCCAGATGTTCAAAGACCGCCGCGAGGAGAAGGATGTACAGAACGACATTCTTCAGGAAACGTATGCTTCCTCGCTCTCGAAGCCATATTCCGGTACTCACGCTGCAGCTCAGGTTCATCAACACGGTCGCCGGTTGGGTCAACTTACTTCTAATGTCTTCGAGTGGACCCGTGAAGATCCCTGTGGGAGCTTGGTGCGCAGCATTTTATTTTTATATCTCGCCCATCTTAATTTCTCGTAGCGCAACCGCCCTTCAATCTCTCGAGATTGCATGCGATACCATTCTGTCCAGAAAGGCAAAGGTCATGATCGCTGGTGGCTTCGATGACATTAGTGAAGAAGGCTCCTTTGAATTTGCCAATATGAAAGCGACAAGTAATGCTGAGACTGAATTTGCCATGGGACGTGAGCCCACGGAAATGTCACGACCTGCCACCACGACACGTGCAGGGGTAAGTGAGCGATTTAAACCATTGCTTAGCTTTACTGATTCACTTGATCAGTTTATGGAATCTCAAGGAACCGGCATTCACATCGTCATGAGTGCAAAGACTGCCATTGAGCTCGGCGCTCCCATTCGCGGTATTCTAGCGTTCACATCCACATCCACGTAAGTTTATGACCAACGATCTGCGAACTATGTATTCAGTTATTTTAGTGACAAAGCTGGGCGCTCCATTCCCGCTCCTGGACGTGGTGCCCTTTCGGTCGCTCGAGAATTACCATCGAAGTACCCTCTCCCGTCGCTCAGTCTTGAATACCGATCCCGTCAGATTGCGTTCAGGCGCAAGCAGATTTCTGATTGGCTCAGCCATGAACAGGCCCAGCTTCGTGACGAGGCTGAAGAGCAAAAATCAAAGGATGGTACTTTTGACGAAGATTATTTTGCGACTCGTGTTGCCGACATTGAAAAGGAAGCTCGCCGCCAGGACAATGAAGCTTTGGCCACGTATGGTATGCTCGAAGGAACAGACGCACGAGTTGGACCCATGCGTCGTGCACTTGCTGTCTGGGGTTTGAATGCCGATGACATCGGTGTACTCTCGATTCACGGTACAAGCACCGGAGCCAACGAAAAGAACGAGACCGAGATGTGGCACAACATCCTCGCCGCAATGTCGCGCACGCATGGGAATGCCGTTCCTGTCATGGCACAGAAGAGCTTGCTTGGCCATTCGAAAGGTGGATCAGCAGCATGGCAGATGGCAGGCCTTTTGCAGACCGTCAAAACAGGCATTATTCCTGGAAACCGTAATAGCGAGTAAGTTTCCGTGTCTCTTCGCTGTACCATTCCACATTTAACCTGTTCGTGAAGCAACATCGATGCAAGATTCGAAGCCCATCACAATCTCATGTTCCCATCGAGGTCGATTCATACGGATGGAATTCGCGCTGGTGTTATGGTATGTGAATCATCAGTTCTAATTTTCGATAACTTCAAAGGTTTTTGCAGTCTTCCTTCGGCTTTGGTCAAGTTGGCGGTACCGCTGTTGTCGTTCATCCTCGCTACCTCTTAGCATCTCTCGATCCTTCTGCCTATGAGTCTTACAGGTCCCGCAACCAGAGGCGTTCTCAGGAGGCCTACAAGGCCATGACTGAAATGATGACATCCAATTCCTTGGTCAGAATCAAAGACGGACCACCTTACACTCCTGAACTGGAACAACCCGTCCTTATGAATCCCATGGCTCGTGCGACCTTCGATCCGAAGACGCGCAGTTATTCTTATACCGCTAATTTGGACAAAGCAGTACCATTTGACGTCGCGAATGCAAAGACACTCGCTGAAACTTTCGTGCACACTGGTTCAGTTCTCGGCGTTGGGGTTGATCAAGGTGATCTTTCCCCGCAGTCATTCCGTGCACTGGAGTCCTCATATTTTATGCTTCGGCTTTTTCAGAGTTAATTTCATCAGTCCCATCCTGGAACTCGACCTTCGTCGAACGCAACTTCACTGAAGCCGAAGTCGCTTACTGTCGCGCTCAACCATTACCTCCTTCTTCTTTTGCTGCGCGTTGGGTTGGGAAGGAGGCGGTCTTCAAGTCACTCGGTATTTCCTCAAAAGGCGCTGCCGCTGCAATGAAGGACATCGAGATCCTTCCAAATGAGGCTGGTGTGCCAACTGTCACTCTCCACGGTGATGCAGAGGCGGCTGCCCAGAGCAAAGGCATCACCCATGTTCATATTTCTTTGAGCCATTCTGAGGTGTGTCAGACAGTAAGCTAACCAAAAGTCCACCCACTAACATTCCTTTAGACTGTCGCCATCGCTTTTGCACAATCCATAGCATAACTTCCGTCGATTCTCCGCTGTAATACTTCCACTTCATGAGGCATGTATGTATACCCAATAGCATTCATTTGTTCTGCGATAGTAACTATGAACCGTATTACGAGAATAGAATCCTTTATTGTTCCTTCTCTGGACATAAATAGATCCCCCGGTTAACAATATACTGGGCGATGGCATCTGTGACCAGCCACCTCCATGTCTCATTCCTTGCTACAACTTTTGCTCTTACTTCGCTCGAGCTGTAGGTTTGTTCCTCGGCACCAATGTCGATAAATGCTATGCGATTACCTGAGATGAATTCGCGTGCTACCTCAGGAACCTTAGTTTCCTGTAACGTCTTGTCAGTGGCGCTATGCCTATGAGCACACACTACGCGACAATCCTCTTGATCCCGAGAGAGAAAGGTCCGGAGCATTTGGACCATGGCCTGCTCAGAGGGGTAATATTTATGAGAGAAAACGCGGACGAAGGTATCAAAACCCAAAAGGAAGGTGAGCTTCGGAGAGGGGGGTGGGTACGACACGTCTGGAGATTTTGTTGGATTGGCGAATTCGACGACTGTGGCAAGCCTTGTACGGAGAAGGCGAAGCAAAAGAGTCGACTTGCCGACAAATGTCGGTTCGTCTATGATAGCAACCGCAATGTTGCTGCTTCCATGTGGAGATCCGCTACCTGACTCTGCAGTGTCCGTGGAGTGAATGTCGTGTGAGAAGAGGTGCATCATCTCGAGTCGTTGAACGAACGTGGCATCTCCTGGCTTCAAAACTTTGTCTGCGTTGCGGACGGAGAGCAGCAACAATCGCGCATCGTACGGCTCTGGAGAAGAATTCAGAGAGGTAGTAGCAGGCTGGGGTGGAATGGAATTGGCGAGTGCCAAGTGCGCCAGGGTGGGGGGATTGAACGAGGAGTCGAGGACTGAGATGTGGAGCGTGGGACAGGTATGGATGGTTTGTCCAGGTCGAAGTGGCCAGCGTTCGTGCGCCGTGTAGACAAGCTCGACGGGCGATATACCGTGTTGTACTTTGTGGAGCAACTGCAGCGCATGGCTGGCGAAACTAGAGATGGTAGAAGCCATGCCGATTCTGCTTGAACGATGGTTTCTTATTGAGTTATTGGGTTGAACGACTCGAAGTTGCTTACCCTGCAGGTGAGAGTGGGAAGATTAGATTAGATGAGAATTGCTGAGTCATTTAATCATTTA
The DNA here is from genome assembly GCA_038089615.1 of Aureoboletus auriporus. NCBI lineage: Eukaryota > Fungi > Basidiomycota > Agaricomycetes > Boletales > Boletaceae > Aureoboletus > Aureoboletus auriporus. The sequence goes on from JBBPLF010000060.1 coordinate 84,731, forward strand.
ATTGAACAAGACAAGCGTCAAAAAGATCATCACAGCTTCCGACGACTCTGCCAACATTTAATCATGGAAAAAGATGCTGAAGGCTTCTACACACCCAAACCCGCTGATGGTAGCAAAATTGATCTGACGTACGGCCACGATGCTAACTCGGTTTGTAGCAACTGTCAATGCAAAACCAGAGGTAAAGGAGGAGGATGCCAGTGAAACAAAGAAACCCGAGGTCGTGGTTGCGGAGGCGGAGGCTACTAGATCAGGTGCGTATCTCGAAGTTCTCTCCTATATCACCGCACTAAAATCTTGTCTATTTAGAAACGACCGACCTGATATCGTCTACTTTCGAGGTTACGGTGGGTCACCTCGCATGTGCACAATGCGTTGCCCGTTCACCATGGACCATAGGTCACGCTAGCAGATCAACAAGCCGATCCAAACTCTCCCCTGTACAGCGTGAAATCGTTTGAGCAGTTGGGCCTGTTGGTCGATCGGCAGTGATTTCAAAAAACATGTTTCTCAGACGTTTCCTTTCATAGACATCAAGATTTGCTCAAGGGTCTATATGCGTTGGGATTTTCGAAACCTTCCAAGATTCAGGAACGCGCATTACCCCTTCTTCTTTCCAACCCGTGAGTATTAGTCGATATATATATGTATGTATGTATATGTCATTTCATTCTTCGTCCCTTGCCCCAGACCGCAGAACATGATTGGACAGTCGCAATCTGGCACAGGAAAGACTGCCGCATTCGTCCTTACTATGCTTAGCCGGGTTGATTTCTCGCTCAACAAGACACAAGTACGAGAGATTGTGCGCGTCTATAAAATTGACATCTGATCTATCTCAGGCTATCTGTCTCGCCCCGTCACGAGAGCTGGCACGGCAGATCATGTCGGTCGTCGTAGCAATGGGAAAGTTTACTCAAGTACAGACAGAGTACGCCATCAAGGACAACCTTCCCAAAGACGTTTCCAGGATAACAGCACACATTGTTGTCGGTACCCCGGGCACGATGACCGATCTTCTCAAACGAAAAGTCATAGATTCATCAGGAATCAAAGTCTTCGTGCTCGATGAAGCTGATAATATGCTCGACCAGGATGGTCTTGGGGATCAGACGCTGAGAGTCAAAAAGTAAGCTTTCTGTACGGTCGACTTCACCGACACCTTATGTGGTTAGTCTCTTGCCTCGGACACAGCCTCCTCAGATCATACTTTTCTCCGCTACGTTCCCTGACCACGTACGGATTTTTGCCAACAAGTTCGCTCCTAATGCCAACAAGATCGAGCTCCAAAAAGAGGAGTTATCAGTAGAGGGCATTCGTCAATTCTACATGGACTGTCGCGACGAGGAACACAAATACGACATATTGGTCTCGCTATACCAGTTGCTTACGATCGGGCAAAGCATCATCTTTTGTCAAGTGAGTGATCGTCGACCGCATCAAATCGAATTCAAGCGACGATTCGCATTCGCAGCATCGGCATACCGCGGACAGAATCTCCCAACGAATGACTGCCGAGGGTCACAAAGTCGCGTCGCTTCACGGTGCCAAGGATGCCTCCGAGCGTGACGCCGTGATTGACAGCTTCCGTGAGGGTAGAGAGAAGGTGCTGATTACGACCAACGTCATCGCTCGCGGTATCGATATCCTTCAAGTGAACATGGTCGTCAACTATGATCTTCCCCTCATGAACGAACGTGGGAACGCCCATTCATCTAGTGATGCTAGGCCGGACGTTGAGACCTACATTCACCGCATTGGTGCGTTCATTGGGAGGTGTGACTGCATTCTATGTTGATGGACAATCCAGGGCGAACTGGGCGGTTTGGACGCAAGGGTATATCAATCAACTTTGTCCATGACAAGAGAACGTGGCTACAGATGGAGGAGATCGAGAAGACTCTTGGAAAGAAGATCATTCGCATCGAAACGAATGATCTGGATGAGATGGAAGAGGCATGTCTTTTTTTCACTTGTATTTCTGCTCAGCAATGACGGCATTTTCTTTCGTGTAGAAAATGAAGAAGGCCTTGAAATGAGCCTCGGAAACACGATCAGCATTTGTTTTTGTTACATTCGTTTGTAGTACCTCGTCTGATTTCACCCTCCCATTTATGTCTTGGTTACATTCGCAACGACTGGAGTGAGAAACACTGGCGTTTTTTGCACAGACCCGACACGTCAAAAAGTATCGTAGAATTGTACGATTGCCGAACAACGTGTCCAGAAAGAATATGCTGCTAGTCAATTAATCAATGCTCGGTTCCAAGTAAAGTTTATACCATAGGTGTGGTTGACAGATGCATCCGTTCAGAGCTTACAGACAACCTGTCACAGTGTAGAACGAGGTTAGACTGGGAAGATGCTTGCATTTCGTTGTGTGGGGATTCAAAACCTCGGAGAGGATACAAAATGG